>ML179327.1:0-119906 GCA_004369135.1 Dendrothele bispora CBS 962.96
AATTTCTGATTCCAGAGAGCAACCTAGATATTGATAGGCAAACCTTGTCGTATGAGCATTCAAAGCTGGGAGTATCTGAGGCGACGCGCCGTTTGGGTTGGGTTGGATATAAAGACAACAAAGGGTTCCCATAAACTTGAGATCTCAGAGTCACTTAGAAAGAATTTGGCGAGAAGATATATGTTTTCTTCGCAGTAACAAGAGGTGTAAATGCTGTCGTGTGGTAGTGCCGGTGGTTGAACCATGGGTTGTCGCAGAACAAAGCTCTGCGGACGTGGTTGTGGTTGGAGACGGTGTGACATTGGTGACACAACTGTTTGATCTTCCTCCTCCTCAGGCTTGCTCGCTTTCGCTATGAGTTCTGGTCCCTCGTACACTTCGATGAATGGCCACCACATTCCCAACGGCTCAGCGTCCTATCGAGTCCCTACTCCATCTGGTACGATCGCGCCGCACCCCGATTTTCGCCAAGCATATCACACGAATGGCTATTCACAGTATGTCTGCTTCCTCGCGTACCCTGTGCACGAATTAATCCATGGTTAATATCAGAAATATCTATCAAGAACACGACCAAAAAATAGTCAACCATCTGTATGAAAATGGCTTTAAACAAGGCGTAAGTTCGCATTTTCATGGTCTTCGTCACCACTCACTTTTGTCCATATCATCCTCAGGAATATGCAGATATACTTCTTGTGAGCAGCGCTGGATCATACTCACAGAATACTACTCTGATTTCGTTTCTCGTTGTTCTTTCTAGCATGTACATCAAAACGTTTACCGTCTACACGCACTAATTCTATCACGTTCGCCTTTCTTGGTCCACCTAATGTCTACATCTCCTCAAGTTAATGGACTTAAAACTATCGACGTGCAACTGGATCGAGAACCGGAAATCACGCTTGAGGTGCGTCGTTCTTGACAATCTGAACTATTTCCTTGTCTCACAGCGTTGTGAAGGGTTTCTATATAGGTACGCTGTCCCCCGCAAGACTATACCTCGTCGATCTCTTATTACATCATTTTAGCCCTCGGTTACCTGTACTCTTCTCACTCTCTACACGCCATACAGCCCCACAATGCGAGAGCAGTTCTAGCTGCTGGATGTTTACTAGGAGGCATGGAGGAACTTTGTGAATACGCATATGAAACTTGCAAGCGGTCCATCTCAGTGGACACAATTAATTCATGGCTCGAGTTCATCGACAAACTCCCTGCTACATCGAGTGGGACAGAGACCCCAGATGTATCACCAATTAGCGTCTTTGGCTTTTATGCTCAGCGAATACGCGACGATATCTTCCATTTTCTTGTCGTTACTCTCCCGGAGATTCTGGAGTTGCATAGTACTCCGAATAACGGCACTCCGTCATCCCCGGAGCCGACTGGACGTGAAGTGCTGCTTCAAGTATTCTCTAGGTTCGTCGATCACAATTGATTTTCAATACCACCTTCCTAACGGAGAGTTGTACCTCCAGGGTCCCTTTCGAGATGTTTAAAGCAGCGGTTGAGTCACCAAACTTTCAAATCGGTAAGATGTTCATTTTCTCAAGGTTCTCTATAGACGCTCAACAATAGATGTAAAAGGATCTGACCAAGCACGCTTCAAATTCGCCAAAGAGGCCATTGAAGCGAGGAAGCGTGGCATCGCCCGTGGCTCGGGCTGTGAAGAAACTGTAGTTCTGGCATTCGGTGGTGGGAACTCGGGAGGAAGTGCTGTACATATCACTAGAAAAATGCGCAAGCGCCCATTGTGGAAGGTCAACTCCTAGGATTTCCGCGCTGTTCTTGTCATCTACAGATGTATAGCTTGCTTACATACTACATTCTTCAGGCCCATCGTCCTGAGCCTTTGTATTGACCCACTTGCGTTCAGCCGGACTCGCTATCGTTTTCGTTTCTAATCAGACCAGTCTGACCGGCCTACAAATGTTCGCCGTGCTCCTTCTGATGAATGGACGCATGGTTTCTCGCGTGGCCTGACTACATCCGATCCGGAACTCTTCGACAAAACGTGGTGAGACCCTAGGAACTCTGCAATGAGCCCAGTTACATTTAAACTTTTAGTGACCAACTGTCAGTGACCGTCACTGGTTTGAATGTACAACGACGGTTTGCCATGTCGTTCTTGTCATCATCAACAAAAACGTCGCGTATAGAATAAAAGCCATAAGTACACATTCTCTCCATCGTCAGGTATCTTGGCCTAGACTACTAAGTTTTTCTTATGTGCGTTGCGCCACTATCGACCTCATTTCCCATGGACCGGAGACGCGCTTATCACGGGAGCCTGACCACAGAAGGTCTATAAGAACACTACATTACAGAGTTTGTTCGTACCCTTCATGGAATCTAACCCTACTTACGATCTCTTCTTCACGGGCAGGGAAGACCCTAGGTCGTGTACAATTATTGGTGAAGACACGAAGCCCGTTTTCTTCTCTTTCGAGACTCTTGAACGAGGCATGATGTTCAACACCAGGACAAATGTAATGTTATACAGTGAAAGTGGGATTACTACAGAGCCGTTACTGATGAAATTTCCCCATATATTGTAGGTAACGAGAGGCAAAGAACTAGTGGCAACTCTGGACTGGAGTCCTGGCGATCATATGGGTTCTTTCTGCATTGGGTCCAGTCGAATGTCAATGTCTCAACTCGTCCTTCCCGGATCAGTGCCCAAGTAAGTGTTCTGTTTCTGTACTGTTTCCAATAAAAGACCAGGCCGTCATGTCATCGCTCCGTAGTGCACGAGGTTTCTTCTCTTCTGTGGATGGCCGTAGATTCGAATGGCGAAAGAGCCACGGCGGCCCAGCGTCATACGACGTCAGTGCTGTACTATTAACTACTTACTCCCCTCCACAGCTGACCGCGTTTATCTAACAGCTCTTCCTACTCCCCAACAACGTTCAGGTCGCAGCATACAGGCGCTACATATCGTCAACAACAGTCGGCCCTTCTCATGGTTTGTTGCAGTACAAGTTCTCGAACGATTTACTATTACTGGAATCATTGCTTTCATTGTGTTTAGTGAGATGGATAGATACGTGGGGATTATAATTCCAAAAATTGAAATAATGTTTTGAGAAAAAACTAGGAATATTTTTGTCATATATACTAAGCGCTACAGATTTGAGCAAGAAACGAATGAGTCCGAGTCCCAAGGGAAAGCAAAAAGATTGAGAGTGAATGGTAAAGAGGTATCACGCGGTTCGCATCGACCCAAGCAAATGTTCAAGTCGCTCCTCCATGGTGAGATTCGCATCGGTAACGCCAGTCATAGAAGAGGTATTTGAACGGGTCAATTGGCCGGTAGTAGGTAAAAAATTGAATGCTCCAGCGTCCATCCCATGTGAAAGGTTTTCTATCAGAGCTCCTATGTGCGCGGAGGAACTATAAAAGACCTTTGAACAATGTGTATTTATATCAATGAACACGGTTGGTTGTAGGTAATACAGCAACTAACCTGAGTTTCGGGCCTAGACTTGCCTTGTATGATTTTCTTGCGGGAAATGAAGGACGAGTTGCTTCCTTTAGAACCAGATCTAGTATGGTCTTTCACAAAGACTTGCACGCCTTCGTCATTGTCATAATCAGAAGCAAAGCTAGTTCGGCCGGTATATATGGATTCCACATCATCGTCACGAAGTCCGTTTACAATGGACCTAAAGTGTGGATTAGAGTTGTGCACCAATGAGAATTGGAAAATAAGAATGGTACCATATAGTCTCCCCATTGGCCAACTCAATGAATTCCAACGCGGGCCCAGCTGATTCGGGGGCAAGTGTTTCTCTGTGAGAGGATGATCCGGCTTCGGGGCCGCCCTTATTATCTCCAGCATACATTTCATAACTGTCAAAGAGATTTCGTATCAGGCACAGAAAAGGATATTCATAGGATTTACGTACAATGAGTCGTAGTTGGAAGATTTGTCGACTGGAGAAGGCACTGCCAAATGTTGGTTTTCTCCTCGGTTCATGAGGGACTGTGGAAGCTGAGGTACAGGTGGGGATTGATCGTTTGAAAACCTCTTGCTTGTCGATGAACGAGCTGGGGGTGGTGTTGGTACACGTTCATGAACGGAGCGGCTAGAATTGGAGGTGGCGCTCATCGTGCTCGCTCGGCGACGACGGGAATTCTTCTTGCTGACCATCGCACTGATCTCAGCGGGAGTGAGACCTTTTTCCGGGAAGATCAACGTTCGTCTGACTATCGTGTTGGTATCGATGCCTTGAGGGCGTGGTCTGCGAACGTTGACATTTTCGGGTTGTCGGACGGAGGATTCAGCTTGTCGTACAGAAGTCTTTCGAGACACAGACTTTTCCTGCGCAGGGGACACGGGCAGTTCCTCATTAGTCGACCAACCAAGCGCAGAAGCGGACTCTGGTGGACTGTCACCACGACCTTCGGGTTTGCTTTTTGTCATGGTGGAATTGTTTCTGGTCAATAGAGTCCAGCCAGTGGATCTCGACGAAGTAGACGCCGAACGAACCAATAACTCGCTCAGCTTCTGTTGATCTAGACCAAGGTTCGAAGCCGCATCGAACAATTGTTTGATTGACTCGTCGGGGTTAACAGCATGCTGACCACTCGATTGTAAAGAAGATCCTTCCGAGGACGAGTGTTGATACCCTTGTTGACTCAGAAGAGGAGGTACTTCCTTCGAGACGGAAGCTTGGGGAGTGTGTGAAGGATAAGGAGGTTGTGGAGATCCCCGATAAGGAATTGTTGGTGACCTCTGTGGAGAGTCAACCAAGGGATCGGTTAGGTTCGCACGTTGGGCTTTCCCTCGGAAACGAGCCATGAAACCTTTCAATCCAGGCCCTGCAGATGCCGGGGGACTGGGAATAGGAACAGCAGAACGGTTGAACGTGCTCTGTTCATTCGCACTCATAGGTACCTCGGGATGTTTTGGTGGTTCATATCGAACAGTCTGTGTCTGTTGTTGTGGAGGAGCTGAATGAATGTCTAGAGGATAAGGATTGATTTCGGTCGCAGGGATATTATTAGTCTTTCTCAGTGTTCCTGTAAGTTTCTTGAAACGTGAGCCGAGTTTAGATGGTTGACCAGAAGAAAGAGGTGAACGGAGAGGAATGGTATCCACACTTGTAGAAGCCGACACTAATGTTGGTGTCGATATTTGGTTTGGGTTGATCTTTTTGCGGGCTGACCCTGTTGGCGCCAGAGCTTCGCGAGGTAAGTTGGAATTCGACGGTCGTTTCTTAAGCGCCATCATAGCAGCTTCCGTCTTTTTCTGAACTTCTCGAGCGAGCTCGGCTTCATCTTCCGGTGGGAGTCTAGGTTGTGAAGGATTGCGGCTAGGACTGTATGACGACAAGGGTGAGCGGGGAGATAAAGCGGATGAGGGAGGTGAGAACGAAGGTGAGATCACAATCTGTGAAGGTTCTGGAATGATAGGAGCAGTATCGCCTTCGGGAGACATTTTTCGCGACTCTTGCAAGGTTTCCTCTGCCACTGCTGGCTCTTCGTCGTCTTGAGAACCAAACAATACCTGGGCTAAATCTCGGTTTCTGCGAGTACTTGGTGAAATATCTCTGGAAGAAGCAGAAAGACTAGGAGGCTCAAGAGTATCCATCGATATCGTTGTCTTGGGTGGTGCAAAATTTTCTTTGGAGCTGATACTGTCCACCACTGAATTAAGTAAAGCACTCGCTTTGGAATACTGCTCAGGACTAGGTACAACAGCCGGCTGAGATACAGGTGTTGGAGATTGCGGTGGAGGTGAACTGGCAGCCTGTAACCGTGAAATATATATTAGAGCAAAACTCCCTCGAAATAGTCAGGGAACATACCTGTATATCACGAAGAGAGTAATTTGACTGTGACGTCGACGGACGGCGTCTCCTCAAGGAGGGGGCACGTTCTCGTGTTTCCGTCGTTGGTGCCTTCACGGCTTTGACCAGTTTTTCCTGAATCGCAACGAAGTCGGATTTTCGCAAACCAGCACAACGACCAATCACATCTTCTGCATCTTGATCGATGTCTGGTGAGCCTCCAGTTGAACTCTCCTGAGAGAGCAAGGATATATCATGCCAAGGAGGTCCTGATTCCTTATCCAGGAGAGACACAAGGGTGAGCTCTCGATCTTCTGACCATGAATCATAACTGGACCCGACTGACTCTAACGAAGACCTTGACGAGTTGGCTATCGGCGAGAAAAAGATTGGATTGTAAGGAGATGTAGAGAACGGGGAAGACGCATTCTGTTTTGATGACCGCCGACTACCTTGTCGCGACATATCGAAGCCAGAGAATACAGGGGAAGTGGGTGAACGGGAAGGAGTTTGCGTCGGTGTCGGCGACCTTACGATTTTCTGAGGGGATTGACTGAGATCTAGACCAGATACTGTTGACGACGGACGATTATCCAATGGGCCCAATCCTGAACTAATCGAACTCATCACTGAATGACCGCGATCTATCATGGGAGAATCAGGTAAGGCGGGAGATCGCAATGATCTGGGACCAGCTTTCGAGTGGTCGTTTGAAGAGGCGTGGGTATCAGCACTCTCGGAGTCGCTAAACCAGCTGGCATTACGGCTGTGTTTGGTCGATTTCGAGGATGTCTTGGTTGTTGGTAAAGTCCAGGTAACATTAGATGGAGTACTCGGTCTGGAGGAAACTGCCGCCAACGGTTGGTAAGATACAGTCGACAATGGAGAGACGGGCCGATGATAGGCAGGCACAGAAGATTCCAAGTTGCCTTCTGTGCCACGTTGAACGCTTTCTGGAGAAAAACGACCGTTGTTGGGACTACGTTGGAGAAACATAGGAGCAGGGGAAGGGGGCGATTTGGGTCGAGAAGACTGCCGTGTAATCGAAGGATTTGAAAACGAGGGGCTGGGACTATGTGCAGAGCGGCTGGATGCGAGACCTGGTGGAAGGACTGAGGACGAAGAAGTATCTGCGGAAGGTGAGAAGGAAGAAGTTGCCCTTGGTGTGGTGGAATGAGAGCGTAGTGTGTCGTGCTCCAAATCTTCACGAGGTGTCATGGGTCGAGGCATTCCAGGAATGTAGCCTGGAAGTATCCTAAGAGGTACAGGTGATATGCGCCGTTCATTGATCTCTGTCTGGATTTGATTGTCGGGGGAAATGGCCATTCCGGCTTCGTAAACACCAGAATGCCTAGGAGAATTGCTGAATTCATGCTGATAAAAATATTAGAATGTAAAACCCAAAAAAAAAAAAAAAAACTTCTGGAATACACACTAGATTGGAACTGTGCTGGTCGGGATTTGAGCGTGTAATGGGAGCTGAGCGTGGCATAAGTATCTCGTCCTCGACGTCTTCTTCAAGTTCTCGAATAACATCTTCGACGGCTCGTGAAGCACGTGGGTTGAATGGCTTGGGGGGACCGTAGCTGGAAGACGTCGGCTGTTCACCATAGGGTGCTG
Source organism: Dendrothele bispora CBS 962.96 (assembly GCA_004369135.1). Classification (NCBI taxonomy): domain Eukaryota; kingdom Fungi; phylum Basidiomycota; class Agaricomycetes; order Agaricales; genus Dendrothele; species Dendrothele bispora. The sequence goes on from ML179327.1 coordinate 7,419, forward strand.
GTGGTATCAGAGGAGCAGATTGCACTACTTTCTCGGGACTGGACTGGGTGGAGAAGGTACCGTTTCCTTCGGGAGTGACAGGTCTAAGGCCATTAGCATAACGGGTATCGAGAGAAGAATCAGAAGGGGCTGTTGACGCGGTACGTGTTGTTGTTGAGCCTCTGTTGGAAGTACTCCGGATGTAAGAGTAGTCTCTAAGCCTTCCTGAGCCGAAGAGGTTGTTGCTATAGCGCCTTGTGGACCGCCCACTTGGGGATGATGTCAGACTCGAGGTGGCGGTCGCAGAGGATGAGCGGATGGAAGAACTCTGGTCGGAAGAGTTGGTAGAACGTGAGCGAAAACCAAGAGCTCCAAGAATCATGTCTTCTTCCTCTTCAGAGACGTGATTTTCTGCGCCGCGGGCTCGTTGATCGGCGAGCCTGGATCTGAGGGTATCAACGGAAACGGGTTCACCGGAAGAGGAGCGAAGGAGGGAGAAGCGACGGGAAAGGCTGCAAGGGGATGAGTAAAGTGGAGAAATACGGGGATTGAGGAGACGCACTCGGGAAGGATGAGGGAAGTGCGGAAATCGTCTGGTGACGGGAGAGCAATGTGGGCCGTCCCAACGACGTCGACTTGCAGCGACGGAGAAACGGGCTTCTTGGGGTCGCTTTTCTTGCTTTGGGGGTATTAGAACGCGTCAGATAAGACAGAATACAAGGCACCCACCGGAGTCGATGCATCTCCCCAGTCCTCGTTGTATGCACGCGGCAGAGTTGTCACTTCCAACTTTTCATTTCTCACATGCCAATATGTTCACTTATTTGTACAATTCATCTTATATACTTTTACATTTCTACATCGCGTACTTTTTCGTCCACTCCTTCGCCGTGCTCAGGAATTTGCTCTTGTCGTTCTTCAACATCTGCCGCAGCCCTGTCAGCATCATTCACCCTCCCCTGTTTTGTTACTCACCGCTGCAATCTCTGGCTCAAATGGGTCATCAGGGCTTGGGTTATTCAGTTTCTCTTGTATTATCGCTAACACTGGTTTCAAAATCCATCAGCACGTTTTCTTCAAAGTCATTGTTGTTCTCGGCCTACCCGTGGCCAATGTGACAGAGGGCTTCCACTGTAGCTCCTTAGCAAACCCTTCCTCTAGTCCGATAAATGAAAAAACGCACCTCATCACGCAATACAGGTACACAAATCGCCCCTTCTTCGTTGATGCCAGGATGGTAAATCTTGGTCTTGAACGTTACCTGCCAAAACTATCTATACTGAGTTGCACACAACAAAAACGTTAATCAAATACAGTTGGAGCTTTGAACGGAAAGTTCTGCGGAAGAGATAGCTTATATTTGAAGGTTCCGCCTTTGTACGGAGAATCAGACTGGATTGAAGTCAAATGTCAACTGTTCCAGCCCTAGTAGTAAATGCATCCTGTACTCACTTCTGCAGTGATGGTTACGTTCCACTCGAGCAAATTAGACTCATCCGCTTCCACTTTGCAATTCTAGCAAAGAACGTATTTCTATATGTTCAAGTTGAAGTGAAAATGCATCAATACCTCAAGTGGCTGATTCGTGATATCTCTGAGTTCCTAGAGTGTGTCGCGTTAAATCCAATCGATGTTTGGACAGAATAACATAAGAACCTTTTGGATACGTCTATTCTTCACAAGTGAGATTATAGTCATGGGCCACTCTGATGCTACTCACCGAAGTGCAGTACTGGTCGTCATGGTTAGCTTGAAAGTCGGACACGAACCCAAATTGCAAGGTCGTTTCACTAATCCGAAGTGAAAATGACATCACGTGTAGACGAAATTCAAATTAGTATTGCTGTTCGCGTACTTGATCCTCGATCCTCGACTACCTATAATCCGATTCCTTAGCCTTGCGCAAGAATGGACGAAGACGTCATCGTTGTCGACGACGAAGACCAATCATCTTCTCAACCCCAACCACCTCCCGCACCTGTCCCAGCCGCTAGCACCTCCACTCCCAGCACATCCTCCGGTTCCCGAACTTCCTCTCGTCTTCGCACTTCTAGTCAAGCCGCTATCGCGTCCATGGCCTCCTTAGCAGCAGCCGAATCTGCCTCCGCTGCATCAGAACGAGCGACTCGCTCAAACACCTCCCGCACGAGCAAGGTCCAACCCAAACTCAAACTCAAGCTGAGTGAAAAAGCTGCTGCTCAAGCTCCTGGGATGTCTTTCTTGGGTCAATACGACCGTGAACTTGACTCGGACGACGAGGATTTAGCGTTCGAGGAACAGTTTATTCTTCGTATGCCGCCAGGGGAGGACTGCGAAAAGTTGAGGAAGATGGTAGCTGCTAGGGAGATATCTAATGACGTGTGGTTCAAGTTTAAAGGTGCACTATCTCTTTCTTTTTACGTTGATGGATGGGTATGCTACTAAATTGCCCTTAAGACTCGCGTAGAGCGGTTTTCCATATGGGAAATAACACCTACTCGTCGAAACTGGTAGACCTACCTTGCATTCTCGAGTCCCAAAAGACCTTGGACAACAAGCAAATGTTCAAAGTGGCTGATATATGTCAGGTCGATTTTTTTAAAAAAACATCTTTCCCTTCTTACTATCTCTAATTTGCCAATTGCAGATGCTTGTTGTGGAGAATCGAGTCGAAAGCGAGGAAGCTATTTCACAACAACAAAGGAACTTTTCCATTGAAGAATTCATCTGGCCCCATGGGGTAACACCTCCTCTGAATCACGTTCGTAAAAGAAGATTTAGGAAGCGAATAAACAGAAGAGTGGGTGACTAGTCTCCTTTTTAACCTGCTAGATTTCGACACTCACAAGCCATGTCATAGACCATCGAAAGTGTAGAACAAGAAGTTGAACGACTGCTGGGCGAGGATTCACTAGCTAGCGAAATCAAATATGGTACGCTCAACAGTTTGCATTTCTGCCCTGGTACACTTCTGACTCTGCGAACAGAGATTCTTGAAAACGTCAACCCTGATCTTTCTGACTCTGAATTTATCGAACAAGAACACCCCATCGATGCTCCTACACCTGCTATATCTGACATGGACGCCCCTACACCCGGGCCGGGAGACGACGGCGAAGATGAAGGGGAACAAGACGAGGAAGAGGATCAAGACGGCGACATTGACGAAGAATTCGCGGCGGAATTAGACTTGGCTCTGGGCGATGAAGAGGAGGAAGGTGACGATGAGGACGAGGAAGATGAGACTGAGGAAGAAGACGATGAGGAAGATGAGGATGACGATGCCCAAGCAAGGAAATTGCTGAACGAGGAGATCAGAGATTTAGAGGCGGCTGTGGCAAAGAAGGGAAGTGAGATTGCTAGCTCGGCTAATCCTCTCATCAGGGTGAGACTTTCACTGTTATTCCTAGTTCTCAGTTCATCTGCTGACCTTTCGGCAAAGAAACGATTCGAGGATGCACTCAAGAAACTCACAGCTGACTTGGAAATGAAACTCGCACAACGTGATGAGATGAAGGAAAAACAACGGCTGATGAAGGAAGGTATAGAGCCAGGTGCTGAACGTGATTCATCCGAAGATGAAGATAATATGGACATGGACGATCCGCTGTTTGGAGCTGAACCGGTAGTGATGTGAGATTGACAGTGGCCGTAAGTACAGTGCTGCTTTATTGTCGTACAGATGAATTAAAAGAAAAGTCTACAGTCTATTCGTCGATATAGTGTCTAGCAAATAAATCGTTCTGGATCCAAATAACCTGGACAATGTTAGCCTCGTGTTTAGAGAAGTTACGGACATAAATCCTACCTTGCTAATTGCAGATATTGCGCTGATTTTTTCAGCTGTTAGTAACTGGTCTTCGGGAAGCTTCAATATTGACGTTTGCAGTATGGATTCAACTCGTGCCAAAGTTAAGGCGCAATCTCGGTCTGGCCAACCGTTGAACTCAGACAGGACTATTGAAGATGAGGAAACACAACGTACAGGGTACCACGAGTGGTTTGGAGTTGGTACGGTGCTTGAAGGACTTGACCCCTGTGTGCATGATACCGACTGAGGGGAGCATTTAATCATTGACAAACAAGTGAAGGAGGTTACTCCTTGCCTTTGTCCATATAAGCCCACGTCTTGGGGGACGAATAGTCGGAGGTCAGGATTCGACGTGCCCAAGCTTTCATGAAGATCTGGGAACAGTGGATATTGATGCGTGCAATTTTTAGCTTGATCAGGAGTTCGCACCTTTCGATAGACCAGTTGCGGACTATCCAGTGTGAGATCCTCAAGTTTTGCTGGTAAAGGACCATCGAACCCTTGGTTTCTTTCCATGAATATCTTAAGGGGTGTGTCAGTGTCTATCGGTACAGCGTAGAATAGAGTACTCGCCTGCTTTGTGATATCGAACTCGAAGAGTTTGGCGTAGAGGTCGTCTACAACCTCTGGGATGATGTCATTAACCAAAGGAGCGACTTTTGCTAAAATCTCCTCTTGTTCACGACCGAAATTGAGAAAATCCTTGACATATGCCATACGGAAGTCGATGGAGACGCGAATCAAGTCGGGGTCAACTTCCTGGGTGGTCTGCATGGCTGGCTATGAACTGGAGGGCCCATAGCATAACTGCTGGAGGATTTTTAAAGGCGGGAGGATGACTCTGGATCGGGCCGAGAACGGGACGCGACTGCGAGTCTAGCTTTTCGAGAATTACAAGAGTTTTGGAATGGAACCGTCATTGTCATCGCCTCCACAACCAGTCCCAACCCGCAAACGAAAACGGGCTGAAAAAGAAAAGCAACCCGCGTCGTCCCCTGCTCCTTCCGACCCGGGCACCCCCGAGTACGTCCTTGTTCAGCTCACACCAACAAAGCACTAAATCTCCCTCCCGTAGAGTCCTTTCCTCGAGAGCAGACCTATTTTCCCGTCCTCAACTTTCTGTTTCCCGTGGACCTTTCTTCATACCCACAGTTGAAGGCTCTCCCTTCTTCAAAACTGATCCTGTCGGCATCAACCGCGTCGGTTTTCGATATTCACCAGCCGGAATAAAACCTTCAGGATGCTACTATCCCTTCCGCACCATTGAGAGTAACCCTTGTTCCTACCGAATCAGTTGGGAGGATCGGTCTCCCTTTGTCCACGTCACCAAAGATGGCTTGGGTCTCTTGGGGACCAAAGGGTTCAGGAGCGCGCGTTGCAACGCGCCTGTTCGTGAGGGTCGTTGGTATATGGAAGTCAAGGTTGTACGTGGTGGCGGAGATCCCTCACTCGAAGGTCACCGCGAAGGTTGTCATATCAGGCTGGGATGGGGTAGGCGGGAAGCTCCCTTGAACGGGCCTGTTGGTCTAGATGGATACAGTTATGGTTATCGAGACAAAACTGGCGACAAAGTCAACCTTTCCCGCCCACGACCCTATGGATGTCCAATCAAATCCGGAGACGTAGTTGGAATGTACATTTCTCTCCCTCCACGCCGCAAACCCAACAAGAAGGATCCTTATGATCCCGCCCATCTCAAACGTGAACGGATAGCTATTGATCTCAAAGGTCAAGAAGTATTCGAAATTCAAGAATACCCTCAGTCGAAAGAGATGATAGTTTTGATGGATTATTCTGGAAAGTCTTCCAACACAGCCTCCCTACCTTCCACTTCCAACAAAAAATCGGGCTCTGGAAAATTACCTGAACGTGGTCCTGCTGCCCCAGCTCGTCCAGTAGCTGACAATCTCCGACCCTTGCCTACATTGTCAGATTCTCGTATAGCATTTTTTGTCAATGGCCAATGTCAAGGCATCGCTTTCCAAGATTTATACGATTTCTTACAGCTTCGTTCCGAGACTTCGAGGAAAACGAAAGAGAAAAAACGAGCCCGAGGAGGTGTTAAGGAACATAAAGAGAATCCTTTTGATGATGGCACATTAGGCTACTACCCCTTCATCTCCTTATTCAATGACGCTTGCGTCCAACTCAACCCAGGTCCTGACTTTGACTTTCCTCCTCCCCCTGATATCGAAACAATCCTTACTGACCCGGCCGCCATCATACCTGAGGGCATGGAACGAGCCTGGCGCCCCATATGCGAACGTTATCCAGAATTCATGCAGGAACAGTGGGGACTGGACGAGCTGGATGAAGCAGAGGCGAAGCAGGAGTTTGCACGTTCGGATGCCCTGGAAAAGGCTGAGGCTGAAAAACACTCTCAAAGACAGAGAAAGAAACAACAAGCCGAAGCGCGGAAGCGTGCAAAGATGCAGGTTAAGGAGAAATCGCCGTTAGTAGGAGAAGACGAGCGTTCGCCTTACCATGGTGCTCAACCTAGTCCATTAAGACATGCAACTGCCGCTTCTGAGCCGCCTGAGGAATCTAATGTGGCTGAGGAAGATATCTACTCATACGGGGGAGCTCAACCCAGCCCACTCAGAAATGCTACCATCTATGAACCTGAAGAATCGCCCATCCCTACTTTTGGGACACCTGGCGCAACCAGGAGTGGTTATACGTCCGAGAATGGGGAGGTAGACGCAGATGAGCATGATTTGCCACTACACCATATACAGGGTCTAACCAATGTCGATTACGAGCACGTCCATAAATACGAAGATTGAGGTAGCACCAGAAGATATAGAAATTGATTAAATCGAGACTAAAATGAGCATAGAATGATTGTGGGTATCCAAGAACGTTCCGAAAAGTAAATTACACTGAATGGTGATTATGGATTCCAGCGGGGAGGCGGAATACGGACAGGGTACCTGTATATCAATGTCAACACAACTAGGTCGGTTTCGCGTCATAACCATTCGGCAACGCACCCCACGGTGATCCCCACACCTTTTTCCTTCTCGACCCGAAGGTCAAACACGAGTTCGCCCGTTTCTTCATTCCAGCTGGTCTGGCACCAGTTTCGCCGTCCCATTATGGACTTTGCTTTTCGAGTACTGCCATCAGGATCTTTTTGGAAAACAGGTAACTGAAAGGAATAAATGACCTCGCCAGAGGAAAATAAACATTAATCACATACCATGGTTTCATCCGTACTTATATGATGAAGGGTTTTGTGGGTTTTGGTGGCCAACGAAGAGACCATTGCTATCACTCCCGGCGGACTGAAAAAGTACCCATCAAGATCGTTCAAAAGGAGTTGGGAGAGCTGTTCTTACGGTGGTGTATTAACGATTGCACTGGTTACCACGTTGACCATATAACGATGGTCTTTGATAGGTTCCAATTCGGGCTTGTTTTTCTCCTTCAATGTTTTGAACACTCCGAATGCCCCACAATGGACATCCCCCGACAGGAACGTTATCCTAAGTTTTTTCGCTTCAGCCAATTTTTGGAATTGTTCTATCAGCCAATTGCGCTCTCTCTGTAGAACAAACATTAACATGAGCATAAGATGTTAAGTATTCCACGATTACTTTGTGCGACCGTGCTGTCCAATGGTCGTTCTATACAATAAACTTCAGCCAATAAGAATACTAAGAAAAACAAAATTCTTAACCAAATCATCCAACAGCTCGGCGTCCGCATTGAACTTGTTCACTATGCCAGACAATCCGAGAGATCCATTTCGCCCCAGAGCCACCAAGGGATTCAATTTAGATTCAAGCATGCTTTCCAAAAATACCATCCTTGGATAAGCAATCGGAATGCCTATAAGCAGTCAGGGAAATATTCTAACTAAGAATTTCCAGAAAGCTCACCCAACTGTACGACAAGATGCTCCACTGTGGAAGGCATCTGGTTCAATCTTTCGAAAACTTTTTGATACTGCGGGGGACTACAGACTTGCTCCTTCTTCCGTTCAGCTCTTGAAGCATAAATCAGACAACAGATACCGAAAGCAATACTTGAAAACTAACCTGCAGTCGAGTAATAGGATGGCAGCTTGAGGCCCTAAAGACCCCAAGAACGAGTGTGAAGGGAATGGAATGTAAGGGCCTTGATGTCCGATGATGATTGACTTGTTTACGTGCTTTTGGTCGTCCAATCCGTCGATATCGGCTGCTGGCAGTATTAGCCAAGTTTCCGAATGAAAAAGGCGTGCTCACCGTTGATGAAACATTGGAAGAGCAAGAACCAAAAGTAGCCTTTCGAGCCGATGCTAAAAAGAAGGATAAAGTTATAGAACGACTGATTAAGAGTAGACGACCTTACGCCTTGAAGACCGGAGCATTTTGAAGATCATCAGGGTCTATGAAGTTGTCAGTGGACAAATGAAGAAAAAGGAAGAATACACCTACAACTACCAAAACCATCAATCTAGTACCTGGATCAATACGGTAAATCGTCCAAAGTGTTAAGAAACGCATACAAGATCTGCGCGGTAGGCGTTAACGCGGAAAAAAAAAAATCAAACAAGGAAGTAAAAGCTGACACACCATGATCATCACACATGTTCATCATCGGACTTTTCTCAGAATATTGAGTTATTGGACAAGGTCAAAAAACGTTGTGCTCACATTGAACTGTTCGCACGGGCGAAAGCACCAGTGCGGAAAGACTGGCAATAATGACTGAAGTAAAAGCGATCAATAGCTTCAGAAATTTCGTCCGTTAAGCGGTAATTTTTCTTGTCTTCTGGCTTCATTTTCGCAACCCATTCCTGAAGTTCAGGTTCGCGGGTGAGACTAATCAAAAAATCAACATCATTGGCCCGTTGAGTTGAAAGAAGTTGACGAACCCATCGCAGTAAAGTTGATCTCCGCCACCCACTAAAGCGTGGAATGGTTCTTCGGCATGCTTGGTTAGAAGATCCACCCAGCAGGGATCGTATCCAGTCTGGAAGCCAGGCCCTCGGAAGTCATCTGCATTCACGCCAGCGGAAAATCCATTGCACTGTGTACATGTCAGTTACAGTTCCAGAGAACAGAGGGTACACCACCCACAGAATAACTAGCCCATCGCATATTTTGTCCACGTCCTGGTATAAAGAATTGCATCTTTTGACCCTTGTTGATACTGTAAGTGACATTCATCTCGTTCGGACCGAGAGGTATGTGGAGCATGAATCGCCAAAAAGTGAATGTCCTACATCAATTGTCGTTACTTATAGCAACACCAGTATGATTAGAAGAAACATACCCGCCGTTGCCAGCATATACATAAATTTCCTGACCAGGACTTTGTTGGGCTTGTGCAGAGGGACCTCCAGCGGGCTTTCCGTCCAACTGGTTAGCTATAGCTATGGAGGTGGAATGAGGGTCGGCGGGATGAGGTCCAAGATCGAATGAAGTTGCATGGGGCCGTCTGAAAGATTTTGCTCGTTTCTTGGAGAACGGAGGTTTCTCGGGATCCCACTCGACTGTTAGAGTAGGCAGAGGATCATAGGAGGAGCCAGAGTCTGCAGCTATATTACATTTGTTAATATGGTTCTGATAAGAGGAGACGCGTTTTGACGTACTGACTATCAAAACAGCTCCGTGCCATACCCCGTGTTCATCAATCGTGTCATAACTAGAGAATCCATCGATGTGAGTCACAAACCTGACTCATGAACTACATATATCGAACACGAACCGAAGCAAGGGGCCTACCATGAACTACCCAAGCGTTTATTAATTCAGCCAAACTTTAATAGAGGGTGATCAACTTGCCTGAAGATGTGGACTCATACGCGCTACCTGCAAAAACTTGGAACGCTCCACAGCGCTAAGCTTCGTCAACTCGCTGTGGGACAAACTTGGCTGAACAGCACCCCCATACCCGCTTGGTCTATCTTTCGGAGGCACCTCTGGGGGAACAGGAGATGGTAAAGGCATTCCGGGGCGAAAACCACCAATAAACTGTTCCTCCATTGGCCCAATCTGTTCCACTGGCATGAACCGGCCATCCATTCCGCGGTGTGGTGTCTGGAAGTAGTCATTCTCCTGTCGGCCCCATGTATTGCTGGTTAGCGAAAAACCCTTCGTTGATTGAAAAAGGGACTTGCTCGCTGAGCACGCCTCAAATTGCTCCACCCTGGGTTATCCATGACTCGTGGTTCTTTTCAGGAGGGAGAGAAATAAATAATCGCGCGAAGGAGAGACAGTGCTTGAAAATTGAATATCAAGTTGGGAGAAAAGATGGTGGTTAAAATTGAACCAAGTTGATGTATTCAGAATCTGGATTGACGCCGAGCGGTGTCAACATGTCATCACTCGAGCCGGAAGAACAGGCGATGCGATCATTACTTATTTGTTCCCCTCAATTGCATTGGAATAAGTTCAAAATCCGTCATCAAATTCTTGATATTGTAGTCATTCTAAACCATGTATTCAGTAGGTACCATTACTACCAGTTTCCGTCTTCTCAGCCTACATGTTCAACAACCATCGTCATTAGCTTCCCGTCCTTGACAATAGTCTTCAGCATTTCGGGTACTGGTTGCTCTTCAAAAACTCCATCTTCCTCGCCTTCGACAGGTAAACTAACGTTGATTGAACTGCACTTTGCAGTAGTGATTTCAGCATTGAGGCTCGCCTTGGAGAGATAAATCTGTCCAGAGTCCGTAGAATCGATTTGAATCATAGGAGCAGAGCCCGTAATTTGGACGGCAAATGAGGGCGACTTGGTTATGGATATTGAGGATACGACTGAGTCAATCAACACCGAAGTTTTGGTACAGTTGACTGGCAGATGGAATGCGTCAGTTTACAAGGCCAGCTGAAATAGAACCACGAACCCAGTGTGACAGCATTAACTTTGCCTTTGACTTGAATAGTACTGTTCTTGCATCCAAATATGTTGATCGCTTGGTTGAGTTGAGTATCGTCGACAACTAGGTTCCTTTCGTCTTCATGATATTCCTGGTGAATATTTTTATTTAAGGGATTAGTACACCCAAGAAGTAACTTCCACTCACTATCGTCCATGATTTGCCCTCCAAAGCGAACTTGGACGGTTTTTTGCCCATCAAAGCCTGAGGTTTGGCCGGCCTCTGAGGCTTCTTGTTTGCTGTGTCGTTATTAGCGAATGTGAACGTCGGCGTCGTGAGTCTTGTGTACTCACCAGTACCTGAAGAACTCGGCACAGTGGAACTAGCGCGTAGATTTGGATTTTTATGTGTCATTTCGCTTTTATCCACTTTGCGAAGATTCTTAGTGACCTCGGCACCACGATTGAGCTCTGCAAACACAGCAGCGGTACCCCCAAGATCAGCGTTACTTGGAGGAGGTGGAAGATCTGCAGGTGGCGGGGGAGGCGGAGGCGGGGGAGGTGGTGGGGGAGCCCCACTCGCAGGAGACGCAGAAGATTTGCTTGAAAATTCAGCAACAGAAATCCCCTATATTGTCCAAAAAGAAGTTCAGAACCACTTCACCGATGAAACAGCACAACGCACTCTAGGATTCCATGTCAAACCAGTGGTATGGAATTCCGTGATGTATTTTCGCAGCTCATCGAAGACCGCAGTAAACGCTCTGACCCATTCTGTGTGTCTGGTGTCTCTGGATAAAATGATAAAACGATATCAACAGGAAGTCAGCCTGGACTTGAAGGAATGTTTTTCACTTCTCTTTATATTCCTTGATGACGCGGTTGCCATAATAGAGTACTTGGTCCTTTATTTCACCAATATATGGACCAGGCTTAGGCTATATAGCAGTACTCAGAAAATATACTGGATGAACCGACAGTGACACTCACATTGACAACCCATGCAACGAATGGTGCGCTCTCTCCAATCACCATGAGATGCGTGAACCAATCTCGATCCTTGCGATTAGCCTCTTTTGAACGAGATATAGCTTCGATGGTGGTATTAAAGGGTGCTAACAAAGTCTCAATAGTCTTGTCATCGGGTTTTGTACAAGCAGCAGCAGTGGCTAGCAAAGTACGCAATTCCTGGTGTTGTTTCTCTACAAGTCCCACCTAAATGAGAGTGCATTAACAGCCATTTAGCCCCCGACGTGTACTGAACGTACCATCTCAACTACAGAGGAACCAGCAAACGAGCGAGTCAACTGCAGGAAAGGCTTGAGCTTGCCTTCAATAACTGCTTCGTCGAACGCGACGACACTCTTGGGAACTTCTTGCATAGGTGCAGAGGTAGCGGCCGGAGGTGGAGGTGGAGGAGCAGTAGGAGCAGCGGGATAGGAGGCAGGTGTAGGTTCAGTTTGTTTCAGATCATCGAGCTTGGATGGCCATCCAGCAGCGGCCAAGTCCTCGATTCGGGAGGTTGCAGCTTCAAGGCTGTAAAGAAACGCGTCTAGCAATTAGGAACGCATCTACGATTACTGAGCTACTAACCGCTTGATGATGGTGGTCAACGAATGTAAACCTTGAGAAGACATGCCGATCGCCCTCAGAATGTCGATTGAACTTAGAGCTTGGGTCTCGAAGCTATAAAATAAGAGTAAGAGTTGTTCAGTGGTAACGCGTAACCGCAGATTGACGGTTGTGTCTCGAAACGGCAAACACCGATGTACTTCTTTACCCCGGAGGGTATCACGTCGTTGCAATCTCTAATTCTTTAGCACTACAAAATACTACAGAGATGCAACTCTCAAATTTATTCTGAATCTCCTTCACTCTCTCCCTTCTGCTTTGTGAGAGCTTTCTTTTTGGCTTTCTTCCTCCTCCGCCTCTCTCTCTCTCGTTGTTTTGCCTTTTTCATGTCTTCTTTCGACAAGCCTGGATTTGCTAATTGATCCAACTGTTCACGGACAGGATCAGAAACGAATTTGACAATCAACTTCCAGAAAGACGCGCCTTCTCAGCGAGTGACCGACGAGCAAGGCGCCTATTAAGGGCAAGAGAACGGGATTCTTGGCAAGATACCCGAATGCCGGTCGGTTTATGCAAAAGTTGGACATTGTTTTCGGTTTTGTTAACAGATTGACCACCCTGGTATGTACATGAGATAACTACGGCACATGAAGGTCCAATAGAAAATCCTACCGGCCCACTACCTGTGTGGATGCAACAAGATAAGAATATTACTCTCAAATGACACGTCTAGCCTACCTCGGACGAAGGTTTCCTCAATGTCCTCCTCCTTCAACATAGGAACACTTCGTTGACTGTGGGCTCTCTTCAATGCTGAGTAGTACATAGGACGTGGGGTCGATTGTGGGTCAAGCGGAACAACAGGTTCTGAGCTGTATAATTAGGAGGTCGACAAGCTATATCCAATGTAACGCATATACGTACGTTGCCCCTGATCTTGACTTTTTCGCTGGCGGGAGGTTTTTTATGCTGTCATTGGAACCTAGTTCGGTTTGTTCATGAAGTCGTAGACCTAATTTCTCATGAGTAACCCAAAAGATCGTGGAATTCATAAGCTTACGCCAAACTTCTTGAGGTTCGCTTGCTGAGGAATCCGCACGGGCCAAACGAGTACCTTGGACTATGTTTCGTCTAATAAATGTTGCGATGTCATTAGTGTGCTGAACATATCCAGTTATTGCGGTCGGTTCTGAAGGCACGACCACGATATCTTGTCGCATCTTTTCACGAAAGGCTGTCAGAAAAGAAATACGTGGTGAACATTGTTTGCATGATTTAAATTTTTCGCTGACCTGTTAGAACGGGCTTGTCGCCTAGATACTTTCGATCAGACGTGGAATAGAAGATATGTTATAGAGATACCTTGAAAAGTGAGTGACGCTGCTCTATATAAGTTGCGATATGCTGCCCTCGCAGAAGCTCTGAGTTCAACGGACACAGACATAGTCTGAGGTGGGTGGACGGAATTTTAGCTGGCACTTGAAGTTGTTGGTAACGTCACAGGCTCACGTGCATAGGACGCGTTTGACGCGTTTGTTTAGTCGCATGTGTGTGAAACTAGGCAGTTGGGTGAGCTCCTATTTCAAAGAGGTAGATGTATCTTCGAGAATTCTGTATGCTGAGAACTCGGTCAACTTGGGACGTGCAGAATAACATCTTTTATGCTCAAAAACGTACTTTCACAACGAGGAAACGCTAGAGCAACCCACATATTGGACGAAGGTTTTCACCAATAATCACGTGAAGTACGCGTTGGCTGGAGATGGATTGAACTCGGAGTTTCAAATAATCCTTTCCTTCCATTCATCATCTCCAGAACTAGCCTTTGCTTCCTAAACGCACACACATTTTACAGCTATTCGACATCGCGTCCAGATATTCTCTATAATTAAGTCCACATTAGAGCGTCACTATGTCTTCGAAAAAGTCGACCACAACCAAAGCTACGTCCAAAGCAGCACCTACTCACCCAACATGGATTGACATGATCAAGGTACGACATATCCATTGGAAACATCAAGTCTTTCTAACGAGAATTGCTTCTTCAATATCTCTTTGATCTTTTATTCCCCGCTGGCACTTTGTCAGGAATGTATCACTGCTCATCCAGAGGATGGCCGTCGTGGAGTTTCGCGGCCCCAGATCAAAAAGTTAGCCATGAGTGACTCAAATTGATATAGACCAACATTCTTTCTCTAGATTCGTGGAGGACAACTACAAGCTTGAGATTGGGGCTGCTCAGAATACTCAGCTTGGCAAGGCGCTCACCTCAGGCGTTGAAAAAGGAATCTTTGTTCTGCCCAAGGGTAAATCGTTGTTTCCATGTTTCTACTGCATATGCTCACTTGGATTTAGGACCATCCGGATGTGTAAAACTTGCTCCGAAGTCTACCACCACTAAATCTGATACCAAAGAGGTGAGCTAGGACCTATACGCTATTCAGATTGAATAACTCATCAACTTCCAGAGCAAGTCTTCGGCGAAGGCATCGTCGAAGGCTGTCAAAACGACCTCCAAATCATCAACCAAGACTTCTAAGTCAACAGCCAAGGCCTCTACTACCAAATCAACCAAGACCTCTGCCGCTAAGTCGGCCAAGACCTCTGCTACTAAACCATCCACCAAAGCAACAGCGACTAGGAAGACCGCCAAAACCCCTGCAAAGTCATCTACCAAATCATCTGCTAAAGCCGCTGGCACGAAGGCTGTTAGCAAAAAGACTACGCCGAAAACTACTTCTACTAAAGCTACCACCACAAGGGCGAAGCCCGCGAAGAAGGTCACTCCAGAAACCAAACGAGCACCAGCTAAAAAGGTATGCCATAGTTTTGACCTCTCTTCAGTCATGACTCAGTTTTGGGCCAGGCCGCAACCGGCACCAGCACTGCGACGAAGGCAAAGACCGCTGCCAAAAAGACTGCCGTCAAGAAGAACGCTACGGCCAAGAAACCTGCTGCCTCCAAAGCCGCCACTGGCAAGAAGAAGGTACACAGAACTCGGTCTTTGTGTTGAAACCAATACCGTCAACTAACGCTATACTTCATAGACTACTAGGTCGTAAATACCAACCTTTCATGATTATCTTGCAGAATTTCTCCGATTCCAGTGTACTTCCTGAAGTACTTATTGTTATGTATGCCACTTTTGTTTGACACACAGTATCTACATTATGCAGTTCCCCAAGCACGTCTCTTTTATTCCATTAAATACCATGTATATTCTATTGTAGTGGCATTATCGACCTGCACCTGTAGTATACGAGATATATACATATGCAATTCTCCCCCCATTCGACTTAGGTTTTTTGTGGGCAAAGTATGTCGGAGAAGAACCACCAGAGTTAGTTGATTACACGGCAGGGTCCCAGGTCGGAACATTTTCTGACCTCATGTCAACGTCTTACTCGCTCCATCATTCCCAGGCTCAATCTGCTAGGGCGTTATATCCCTCTTTCTTGTCTGTTCAGGAATCTTTGCTATTGCAACTGAAATGGGCATGGCATGGCATTGTTGATGCTTTCCGTTGGGATCTGGTTATTTCAACTATCTCGAGGTCCGTTCCGTGCTACCTGTTCTAAGCTCCTCGTTTTTGAAGGGTTACTACCTAGTGATGCGGAAATACGTGCCAACATATTGAAGTCACTTCTGCTCAACGTCTTGTCTTTGACCTCCATCTACACATTCGACCTCCTTTTATTACCTTTAGTCCAAGACCAACAAAGATGGCTCCATCGAAATGTGGGATGGTTCTACCAGGCTTTATGGCTGTTCCCTGTCATCGGGCTCTCGTTCTATCTCAATGTACGCGGCATTCCTTCAATCCTGTTATCTTTCTTCCCTGCTCATCGTCATTCTGTAGAGTTCGTGGTGCACAGTCATCGCAAAGCGTGCCTATGCTCTCCAATACGGGAACCGGGCATTAAGCCAGCAGCAGCCTGCTACTTACACAGGGATGTTAAAGTCGATTGCAACATCCGCTTACCGGGTCGTGATGGTATTTACATCCGTGGTCGTCTCGTTCGCCTTGGAAAACATCCCATATGTTGGACCTATCGTTGGCTTTTTCTTCCTGTGTTGGGTTGATGCGTAAGTTCCTCTATCCTCCACTACGTATGTCCTTTAGAAATTCACCGATAGAACTTTCGGTGTTAGATACTACTGCTTTGAGTATGTCTCGACGCGTATTCGCATCATTTGACATGAACTTATTTTCCTAGATTTGTCTGGATTGCTCGCGGGATGAATCTCTCGAGACGCATACGACATTTGGAGGAACGATGGGCTTATTATCTGACTTTCGGTACGTCCTGTATACTGCGTGCGATGGTTGTATTCATACAAAGTCAAAAGGTCTTCCAACCGCAGCTCTGTGTACTTGGGGAAATACGCTGGCAAATGCTGCTCTGTTCGCACTTGTATTTCCATTGGTACATTCGGTCCAACTAGCTCTTGAACTGTGCTCATTCTTTTTCCATTACTAGTTCATCATCATGGCAATGCACGCTCGACCTCTTCCTATTGATCCGTATAGCCCTATCGTACCCAACGCGTCTCAGAGCGATGTGATTCGACATCCTTCCCCTTTCGTACCCATTCGTCTGCCAATTTTCGCGCTTGTTCTGTTTTTGAACGATTGGATTGTAAAGATTCTCACTGTCGGAGGTGGCGGAAACAGTCGCACTTCTCGTGGAAGGGCGTTCAGTGACGCTGCAGAGAATGCAGAGGAAGGGAGTGTTCTGTTTGACACACAGAGTACCTCTACAGAAAATAAACCTACAAGGGCACGAATTCATATCGGACGACGAAAGCTAGATTAAAAGTACACACATTGTTGACTACATTTTTGGGATGAGGATTACATATGTATCACATACATGCCCGAAGAGATCCACCGGTCTGAAATCAACCAAAACCAGCCCATTCGATAGAGAAGTATGAGACTTGCTTTTTCTCATCATCCCAGCCACAGAGCAGATGAGTTTTTTTGGTTGCAGTACCTAATCGACCGTGGGCGACAATCTCCATAGGACGGATTTCGCTGATAGGAGAATCTATGACAGTAGCTGCAAAGTGAGAATGGTAACGGAGGGGATCACCTGCGAGATAAAGAGTCAGGATAGGTCATAGATAATGGAAGAAGCCTGAGCTTACCTGGATAAATCAGGTAGTCGCTTCCGAATCTGATCCCTCCACCCATAAAGTACCCTTGCTCCCACAAATCCCTAAACACACCGCACCTTGCGCGGTCATGAAGATCTGATGGATAATCCCAGACTCCGGCTTCCTTGGCGGACTCGATACTTGTAAACGTGCGGCCATTAGAACTATACCACTCCATGGAAGAGGACACCGCTGGAACAATGACATTGAACGAAGAATTGTTTTCTTCGTTTTCAGCAGAGACCGGAAGTGAGGCGACGGCACCAGCAGGAGCAGCAGATGCAGAGACAGTTGTAGAAGATGGTCGCTCATCACTATTCAGATCCAGGGGAGAGTTTTGCCGCTCCAAAGCCTTTTGCTGTCTACGAAGTTCACGTTCCTTTCGTTTTCGTACAGCTTCCTCAGACATTGCGCGTTCAGAAGCCTTGGTCTCTTTGTTGCCTTTGAGATTCCCTTCAAACAAGGCTTGGTGGCGTTGGACGATGTATTCTTGTTCGGACATCCATTTTTCGAGTTGAGTGGGAGTTGGTTCTGGATATGCATTGGGATCGTCGACTAGGACGGCGATTTCTGGAAAGGGAGGAGTTTGAGCTGGTGTTCGTGAACGGATATGTAGAGGTGACCTTTTTCTACAAGAAGAACAGCTTCCTCAGGCATCAAGACAAGAGGAACTCCAAGGAAAACATTCTGTTGAGATAAATGAGGTAGAGTACCAACGAGAATACCACAGATGTGATGTTGCGAACGGAGTTTCACGAGATCTGGAAATACGTTGCTAAGCAAACATTTTTGGGTTAAAATTTCAGAAGAGAGTACCTTCGACATCCCAGACGAAAGCACGTTTGTTCGCTATGTGGATGGGTATACGAGTTTGAGTCATGGAAATAGAATTCTACAGATTAGATTAGATTACAAACACTTGGAACCGGACCGGTCGTGTTATTCCTTTTGGGCTCTGTAACTCTTTTCTATCTATTTGATCAATCAGCTATGGCGGCGTACGTTCAAGATGCAATTATGCTGTTCGGTGACTCCATTACTCAAGGAAGCTGGGAACCTGGAAAGGACGGATTCGGAGCGCGCCTTTCTCGTTCGTTTCCTGCTTTACTCACATTCAGCCCACTGATAGTAAATACGCTTATCAGACGTATATGCTCGTAAACTGGACGTCATTAATCGTGGATATTCTGGATATAACACTGACTGGGCGATTCCGATATTTGAAAAAGTGGGTATAGCTACAGGCGGTTGATCCACTGACAACGGTCTCACCGGAAATATCACAGTCTTTCGCGACTCGGGATCAGCAAAAGTACGCTCCAAAGGTCCGATTGCTGGTGATATGGTTCGGGGCGAATGACGCATGCATCAAACCATCGCCCCAGCATGTTCCTCTTCCCAAGTTTATATCCAATTTGAAGCATATCGTGAACTTGGTTCAATCGCCCAAATCGGAATATTATTCGCCCGATACGCGTATTATTTTGGTGACACCTCCTCCAATCAATACGATTCAGCGTAAGGAAGACCTGGAGTCGAGGACGCCTCCACTAGCACTGGACAGGGTGTTTGAAACCACACAACTGTACGCGGAGGCGGTCAAAGATGTTGGAAGGGAAGAACAGGTACCTGTGACTGATATCTGGACCAAGATGTGGGACGCGGCAGGTAAGGCGGAAGCTAATCTGAGCCAGTACATGTACGATGGGTTGCACCTGAACAAGGCGGGCTATGAGGTAAGGTTCCTGTTGTGGCTGGGCGATCAAAGCACTCAATCAGTCGTCGGGGTAATAAATTTAAAGTTGATGTACGATGCGTTGATGGAAACAATTCGCGAACATTGCGGAGAATTGGATCCTGATAAAGTGGCATATGTCTTTCCTACGTATGTGTGGAGCTGCTGGGCCTGTTCCTGAACTAACAACGATTTTAATTTTTGGTTGTTCAGGTGGCAAAATGTGGCTGGGCTACCTGAAGTCTGAAGAACAGCACGATAGAAAAAGACAATTGGTCTCTGTCGGGGCTCAAGCGCTCAAAGTTCATCTCATAAATTAAGTAGAGCTGGAGTAAGTGTATAGAGTGTAGCAACGAGCAACGGTTTGCAAAAGGACGGAATAGGAGAAAATGACAATGTAGTGATATGACGTAACTATTCGATAATAGAAACGGTCACGCACCGAGTTGAATTTCCCAAATAGTCGAACAATAAAAAACGCGAGTGTCATAGGCTGAACCGCAACGTCTAACGTTCTGACCGCCTACTCGTTTTGATTTCTTTGCCTGGACTTTCGGTACGTGCTGCCCGCCCGTCTGCAAGGAGTCAGAGACTGACTTGACGAAGGCGGGACCTGTTTGGACCAACTCGTGTCCCCAGGCTTTTTTGCGCTCGCTTCTCGTGAGAACAACTGTCGTTCTTCTCTTTGTGTTTGAACCTCATCTTGAGCGTTTTCTTTCTGTCCTAAACAGGCGCGGCCTCCTCCGTGACACGTTCATTTTTTTTTACCTTGTTGGTCCATTTCCCATTTTTCAACCACAATATTTCTTGTCTTGTCGCGGTGTCGTGACCTGATCGCTGATTTGCATTGTTCACCAGCTCGTTTTGGTCAAATCCCAACACTTGATATCGTCAGTGGGTCTTCTCCTTGTCTTAGTTATAAGCTCACTCATCCACCCTCTTCCCTTCAACCGTCATGCCTTTCTTCTTCCATCGCCCAACAGACGTATCCAACAAAAGAAAGAGAAACCCAGACCCAGATTCCGACGACATGCCTTTCTTCACACAGGCAAACAATTTCCTCAGTATTCCTTCTCGCTCTCGTGCTCGATCTGACGTCCGTCGTCCCGACGATGTCGACGAGTTTCTTTCCTCTGACCTTGAACTTTCTTTCGCTTCTACCGTTTCCCTGAATTCTCCATCAAGAGAACCAGTCCTCCTCACGCCCGATAGTGACTATGCCGAACCTATGGATATCTCTCCAGCACCACCGCCCAAGCCTAGCTTCGGTCGCCCGCGGGCTTTGACCAGCGGCGCTCGTATTTTTGGAAACGACATGAGCAACAGAATCACCCCGAACACCTCTTTGGAGCCTTCCCCTTCCCTTCACATTGAATCTGTTCGTTCCAGCTCTGCGAAACGAACTCAACGCGCTGCTCTTCCGACTGAATGGTTGTTCTCCGCCAAACAAGACACCTCTAACTCAAGTGTAAGATTGACTCCATTTTTTAGTCTAGTGAGACTCAAGCAGTCTCTTTCCTCCCAATAGATTGAACCTGCATCCCCGGGTGACGATGCTATGGACGTAGACACGTCGTATGTTGTGGAAGATTCTTCTGCCATGTATTCCCTACGTGCTGGTGCTCAATCGGCTGCACCGACTGTCACCACCTTCCAGAACCTCTTTTATGAAAGCATGTCTCCGTCAGCACCCGCGGGCAAGAAGCGTCGTTCTCATTCGCCAGAACGTACACCCCTAGTTGATGACGATTTCTCTTCGTCTCCTGCGCCATCATCTCCTTCCGTCAGCAAACTTGAGCGCAAGGCCAGTGCTTCCCTCCTCAACAACTTTGGCAAACCATCCTTGTCTGGTCTTGGAACACCGCCCCAGAATGTCATCAAGCGACCCCGACGACCTGCCCTGTCCGCTATGGTTTCCCCAGGAGATAGTCCAGTCGCGCAGTCTGCGTATCCTGTCCTGTCAAATGATGGTAAACAGCCAGGAGGACCAAAGTTGCCTCCCGTTCGCCGTGCGTTCTCAGCTATGGTCGCCCCAGTCCCCACTGCTCTGGAACAGTTGTCGGATGAGTCATCGTTTGACGGTGCAGACTTTTCATCCCCTGCTCAAGCTTATGCTAAACGTCAACAAATGAAGACTATTAGGCGTTGTGATGGAACAGAAGACTTCAGACCTCTTACAGGTGCGACAGCGATGATCACTAACGAAAGCTCACCTTCGAGCAAGTTCTTCATGCCCGGTTTTGGGGACAATGAAGCTGGCGGTAAGATTTTGCCTTGCCATCGCGTTAGTGAAGACGGATTAATGAGAATAACGCCCGGGACGGTAAGCCACTTTTTCATATTGTCTCTTTTTCCATTATTGATCATTCGCAGATGGATAACCTCCTTAACGGCGTGTACGATAATAAAATTCACGACTACCATATCATCGACTGTCGATTTGACTATGAGTACACTGGTGGTCATATATCTGGAGCGGTGAATATCAACACTACCGCTGCTGTCGAAGAGCTTTTGCTTGGGCCAAGTCTTTTGAAACCCAGACCTTCTGTCAGCGGTGACCAGGCGAAGAAGACAATCCTCATTTTCCACTGCGAGTACAGCGCTAAACGGGGCCCTACTTTGTACGTCCCTTTTTCATGAGCCTTGCTCTGCTCCTCACTTATTCTTCAATACCAGTGCCAAGCACCTTCGTTCAAAAGATCGAGCCATGAACAATCATGTATACCCCAAGGTTCATTATCCTGAGTTGTACATCTTGGAAGGTGGATATTCAGCGTACTTCAAACGTTCACCACAGCATTGCGAACCACAGGGTTATGTGAGTATGGATGATCCTCTCCACGCTGCTTCGAGGAGAGGGGACCTTGATCAATTCCGGAAAGCGAAATTCGGCAGACACAAATCATACGCTTACGGTGATGCCAGTGCTAAAAACACGATGTTGTCACAGCAGCAACTCAAACGAAATAGCGCCCCTTCGTCTGGTCCTCCTCCTATGTTTGCCGCTGGCAATGCAGCTCGTTCTCGCCGTGGCACGGGCAGCTTGATGACTCTCACCGAAGACAGTAGTAACCTGGCAGATGGTGACGAGACTGACGTCGACATCGGTGACAGCCCTTGCCCTCCTCCCACCAAAACAACGACCTTAAAGTCCAAAAAAGCCGGGCGCGTGCCTCTTTCGAGGGCTGAGACCTATGGACCCGCCCGTATGCCAGTCTAGTGCTCGTTTCTACAATGACACCCTAGGTCCCCTACCATGACTTTATATTCCGCTTCACGAAATGTTCGGAATCTGTATG
The DNA here is from genome assembly GCA_004369135.1 of Dendrothele bispora CBS 962.96. Classification (NCBI taxonomy): domain Eukaryota; kingdom Fungi; phylum Basidiomycota; class Agaricomycetes; order Agaricales; genus Dendrothele; species Dendrothele bispora. The sequence continues at coordinate 29,773 of ML179327.1, forward strand.
CCTCATCGCCCACGAACCCGTAACGCTTCGTTATGGCACGCCATTCTTTTCGCAGCACACTCCTTTCTCGCGGTACCGTCCGCATGATTTACTGGCTAACCCGGTGGACAAATGGTATCTCTTTCTGCTTCTCACAGAGTAGGCACTTGTCCATCTTCATCTGTGTTTCCTCATCTTTTGATCTCTTGTCGATGGGCTTTTCTCCACGACAGTTATATCTAATCTTTGTACTATTTTCCTCTCATCTGTTTCCATATTTTAAAATGCATCGGACATCTCACATCTACAACAGACTGTCAAATACACAATACAATTTCGGTCTTATCTCCCCATTTTTCCTCATCTTTTCCTTTATCTCTCTTCACATCTTCGATCCCCTGTTCCCCCGTAACTGACTGACCTCCGTTACTTGAAGCTTCGGTGGTAGATAACTGCGTAATTTCTTCTCTCACCTGATCGGCTTGTTTCTGACAATACTTATCTCAAATCATTATTTATTGTTACTTTCATCTCTTTCAATTATTCTAGCCGTCCACCTCGACGAAGGTGCTATGTTCTTTGTGAATAGATGGGTAGTTTCTTTGACTTTCGTAACATGCCTTTGCGCATTCCTTTCACTAGCGTGTGTTAAATATGAATCGTTCGAGCTTGCTTAGGACAACGTATCTAAACGTCCATGAACCAGTGAATGTGATTAGACTATAAGACTGAGCCGAAGCGAAGCTGAAAACGACTTACGATTAGTCATACAACGCGTCTCGCGACTGGATCTTCCATTCCATCTCTTGGTTCCACAACCTTTTTTCTTCTTAATACGATGTTCCAAAGAGATCCTAGAGCCGGTGCCTTTTTGGGAGGTGATCGGGTATCTGGCCAGGATATTCGTGATCAGAATGGTGCGCATTAACCCGTCTCGTTGAAATTTGCTAAAAGGTCATCCACATACAGTGATTGCTGCTCAATCGATCGCCAACATTGTCAAAAGTTCATTGGGACCCCTCGGTCTTGATAAGATGCTTGTGGATAACATTGGAGTTTCGTTATTTCCTCCCAGATTCACTCGACTCTGTCTTAATTCGTAATTCCAATCTTCTAGGAAGTCACAATCTCGAACGATGGTGCAACCATCTTATCTCTTCTCTCCGTTGAAAATCCCGCAGGTCGTATATTTGTGGACCTCGCTCAAAAACAAGACAAAGAAGTGGGGGATGGCACGACCTCTGTTGTAATTATCGCAGCGGAACTCCTTCGACGCGCCAATGAACTCGTTAAAGCCAAGATACATCCGACGACGATTATCACTGGATATCGCCTTGCCTGCAGAGAAGCCGTCAAGTTCATGCAAGACCAACTGAGCATCAAAGTCGATGTTTTAGGTAGAGAAGCTTTGATAAATGCTGCGAAAACGAGTATGGCGAGTAAAATTATTGGGAGGTACGTGTCGATTCTTGTGTATGAAATATTTCCTTTACTCAGAGTAACTCTTCTTACCCAGTGATGACGATCTTTTTGCACCTATGGCCGTTGATGCTATGCAAGCCGTTAGGACAGTAAACCTCCGAGGTGATATCAAGTATCCCGTCAAGGCCGTTAACGTTCTCAAAGCTCACGGAAAGAGTGCACGAGAATCTCTTTTTGTCAATGGTTATGCTCTTAATTGCACTGTTGCCAGTCAAGGTGAAATCTCTTTCTCTTTCCGGAGTATACGTTAGGTCTAACCCCGCAAAGCCATGAAGAAAAGGATAACGAATGCCAAAATTGCATGCCTAGACATCAATCTGCAAAAAGCGCGTATGCAACTCGGTGTTCAAATTTTAGTGGATGACCCCAATCAACTAGAAGAGATTAGGAAGAGGTATGCTTTCTTTTGGGTGTCATAGCGTGGTACATCTTCTCACCAAGGACATAGGGAATCCGAAATCACCCTGGAGCGAATCCGAAAAATCCTGGCTGCTGGAGCTAACGTCGTCCTTACCACGAAGGGCATCGACGATCTTTGTCTCAAAGAATTTGTAGAGGCCGGTGCTATGGCTGTTCGTAGATGTAGGAAGGAGGACTTGCGTCGGATTGCAAAGGCGACTGGAGGCCAGTTAATTTCTAGTATGGCTAACCTTGAAGGGGAAGAAACCTTCGAAGCTAGCTACCTCGGCACTGCAGATGAAGTCGTGCAAGAGAGGATCTCTGACGACGAACTTATATTGATCAAGGGAACCAAGGTTGTGAATTCGTCGTCCATTGTCCTTCGTGGGGCAAACGATTACATGCTAGATGAGATGGAACGGGCTTTACACGACACATTGTGCATCATCAAGCGGACATTGGAGAGTGGAGCCGTTGTACCTGGTGGTGGCGCCGTGGAATCTGCCTTGAGCATATATCTAGAAAACTTTGCCAGAACTTTGGTGGGTTGATCCGGTACAGTTGAATTCATTGGCTGACATTCAGATGTAGGGTTCTCGAGAACAATTAGCTATTGCTGAGTTCGCAAGTGCTTTGCTTTCCATCCCCAAGCAGTTAGCAGTCAATGCTGCCAAAGACTCTACAGAACTAGTTGCAAAGTTGCGATCATATCACAATGCTGCCCAAAACGCGCCAGCGGGTGATCCTAAAAAGGCTCTGTTACGCTACGGGCTCGACCTTATGAATGGGGACGTTAAAGACAACGTCAACGCCGGCATACTTGAGCCTACTGTTAGCAAAGTGAAAAGTCTCAAGTCTGCTTACGAAGCTGCAGTCTCTTTACTGAGAATAGATGATGCTATCCAGTGTATTCCCGGTAAGTGACGCATCACAAATTTGTACGAACTGAGCACTGACACTGACGCGTATCGGTTGACAGAGTCGAAGGGTGAAGCGGATCCACATGGACATTAGAATATGTATTCAATGTATTTGGTGTAGCCTGAAATAGCCTGAAATATCGCAGAATGATTCAATTTACCATAAATGCAAATTGCAATGCGCGACTTAATCGCGAGTCACGCGTCGACTTGTCGAGTCGCCTGGATCACGTGCTCTACTCGTTGGAAGGAGTACCTCATACTTACCACTCGCGTTCTTCCCTTCATCGCTGTTTCCATGCCCAACGACGTCTGCACATCCTAGATATCGTCCCAACGCTCATGGACCCTACAGAATCTCTCCCTTATCTCTCGCAATGTTTTCAGAATCTTGTGTGGTCATGTCTCGACTCGAGCCTCTCTAGATCTGCCGTGTTCTATGGAGAGCGCTATTTCGCAATGTTTCCGAGGAGCCACGAAGCGCGTCACTTGTATGCCACAGCTCTTCTCCACGAGGGACAAACACTACCCGCTTTAACTGTTGTTGATATCGCAGCAGAAGAACAGTGTAGCGGGTGTTTAGAGATCAAGGCCAAATGTTGTACCGCCCTGGGTAGATATAGACAAGCCCGCGAGGCCCTTGAGAAGTCCTTGAATGAGACAGCGAAACTACCCTCTAGTGCGTGATTGTTCAAGTTCTCGTATTTTTTATTTATCTATATGCATTGGATAGTTTCAATCCCGGTCAGAACTGCTAGATTAGGTCCAGACCAAGCTGCAATGTACTGTCGGTCCGGGACAATGGCATTGAAAGGCAACCTCCACGAGCTAGCATCACAAAGTTTCCGTCAGGCTCTTTCACTAAATCCTTTACTTTGGGAGGCATTTGAAGGTCTTTGTGCACTAGGTACGTCTCGCATAACCTTCGAGAATTATGACCGACTCTCATACCTCAAAGGCGAGTGTCCAGAAATCGACGATTTATTCTCTCTTCAACTTCCAGTCGCGAAACGTTCTGCACCGGATGATCAGTCTCTCCGATTTCCGGGACCGACCAGTACGGGATTGGGATTTTTCACGCCTGAAGCTACAAATGTGTTACGAGGATGGAAGCCTGACGGAGCTCCTCAACCTTTTCGACTCCCTCGAGACTCACTGTATGCAATCATTTGTGTTATAACGCAGCTTGGGGAGCGTTAACGGCCTTTTTACAGAGCTTCGAATGATGCATCTTTCCAAGCGGCCGACTCTACATTCCATGACGTTCAGCGAAACCTCCGCCCGCATACTTTGGTGCCACAACAACATGCCACGAGACCTTTATCATCGGCTGATGAATCTGGCCCACTACCTAAAAAACTACGGTCAACTGCACCTCAGCCTGAAGCCGGAAAATCATCCAAGTCCTTGAAATTAAATATTGATGAACCCGCGAAAAAGGTAGTTACGAAATTTGGAACCGTGTATACGACTCGTAGGTTAACGAGCATCTCGTAGCCCTCAAAGTCTCGCAGTAATTCCCATTCCAAGGGTGGAACTATAAACTCGAACGCAAGTGTAACTACTCGACGAAGCAATCGTCTGACAGGATCAAAACCTGGACAGTCTTCTAAGGTATCGTGTCGACAGTTGGTGATTGGACTGAACGCTAATCAATATAGTCTTCCACGCGACAGGCTCATGGTCGCTCTCATTCTGTCGATTCGGATGAAGAGGGAGTTGCTTATTCGCCTTCTCCTCCTGCTATAGTCCAGTCTCCTCGATCTGAAGGCTCACCGTCATCGAGTCGTTGGCCTGCTTTGGACGCAGGGGAAGCGCGCGATTTGGAAGTGGCTGAACAATACATATATGACCTGATGCGCTGTTTTGCCAGAGCGACCAGAGCGTTGTCGGTGTATGATTCGGAAAAATGTCTCTTTGAGCTGGAAAAGTTGCCGAACGAGCATCAGCAGACACCGTGGGTTTTAGCCATGGTTGGAAAGGCGCATTATGAAAAAGCTGATTATAGTTCGGTATGTGAGTGTTTTGTGCGGCGATAAGGAGTTGGCTGAACTTGACAAATAGGCACAAAGGGCGTTCAAAGCTGTCCGAACGTTCGAACCCTATCGTCTATGGGATATGGAGGTCTTCTCTACCTTGCTTTGGCATACACAGCAAGTGGTAGAGTTGTCATTTCTTGCGCAAGAATTGCTCAACATTGCCCCTCGATCACCACAAGCGTGGATCGCAATCGGGAATTTGTTTTCCTTACAGAAGAACAAGCAACAAGCTTTAACATGTTTTCGAAGAGCATCTCAACTCGACCCAGCGTGTGCCTACGCGTTCACATTAAGTGGTCACGAGATGGTGGATGACGACCTCGACAAGGCCATAACCTCCTTTCAATCCGCATTACGTGTTGATCCTCGCCATTATAATGCCTGGTAAAGCGTGTTTCTTCGAGTCAAAACGCTTATCGCTGAGATTTGATCAATAGGTATGGGTTAGGAAGTTGTTATCTGAGGCAGAGTAAGTTACGGTTGGCAGAGTACCATTACCGCAAGGCCGTGGAGATACATCCGAACAACGCTGTTCTATTGGGGTGTGTGGGAATGGTAAGTGCAATTACGAGACATGAAACCACGGTGGCGACTTATGTACGAACTTTGTAGGTGCTTGAGAGGCAGGGTGATCGAGAGGGAGCTCGGACTCTATTTGATCAAGCCGTGAGTAATTCGCCAGATAACGCATTGGCACGCTATCGGCGAGCAAAAATGCTTATCGGGATGAAGGAATACGATGTAAGTGATCGTGACTCGAGTATACGAGGACATGGGACTCATGATGACTGCAGGCTGCTATCAAGGACTTGGAGTTCTTACACTCGTCCTCGCCAGACGAGGCGAATATTGTATTTCAGTTGGCCAAGGTATATCGGTTGGTCGGGGACGAGGTTAAATCAGCACATCTGCTTGCCCGTGCACGGGATATCGCACCGAGGAACATTGGGAAGATTAAGAAGCTATTAGAAACAGTGAAAGACGAGTCTAAGGAAGACTCGATGGACGAGGGTTAGCCGAATAGTAATATGATATAGCTCGCGTGATCGAACTGGTTCGGTTGAGTCACATAAATAAGATAAAAGTCTCGTCAAGTCCGACAAGCGCTTGCCTCAACCGTTGTCCACCTACCACAACCATGTCTGACTAGAGTTCCTTCTTCTGCCTCCCTACTCGACACGTCCTCTTAGACGTTCTTCTGAAAGAATGGTTAAAGCCTCTCGCATATCTAATAACGGCTCTTTGCTCTTTGAACCCCACATCGTGGACCGTATACACTCCCGCTGACTATCCCCTCCCTGCCCCCCGTCCTGTCCGTGTTCATCCGTATATTTTCTTCCTCAGCAATTCTTCCAGCCCCTCATCGTATCCAGACAGTTTCTTTGCTCCCTATTACACACCCATGTCTTCCGAATCCTCTAATCTCTCATCCTTAACCCGCTCCAAACTGCATCACTCCGTCGGTAGTAAGGACAAATGCAGTTTGCATCGCTGGGTGCTCTTAAAAAACTCCTTTGTACGCGCCCTTCCGTTGACTACCAACAACACATCACCATCCAATGAGGCCATGGACGCCAACTACTCAGAATCACCTCGTGGCGCAGAGGAGACCGCTTCAGATGACGCTGACTCGTTCATGTTCCCGGACGTCAGTAACATGGCAGAAAGCTCTGGTGTAGATGGTGGCGCTTCCGAAGCACAGTGGTTAGACTCCCTGCTCGAGACCCTGGGTGACGATGACGACGACGACTTTAGTGTCGACAATGTGTCCGTCCTTCAACCTGATGACGACGACGACCATATGTTGAGCCCAATCGTTTCACCCATGTCTTCTTCAGATGATTTGTCTTCGGTTGACTTCTCCAGCCAGGCTGATTTTTCTTCTCCCATAGCTGTATCATATCCTTATCCTGTTCCTTACCCACCATTCCATCCACCTCTCATTTCCTATCATCAACTTGATTCCTCTTTTGATCCATTAGACATTACTGGGGATCCTTTACCTTACTATGATCTGGAAGATGTCGAAGACTTGCCTGTTCCAGATGCTATAGAGGACACTTCAGACGATGAATCGGACACTCTCCTCACCCCTTCCGTCGGTCACTCCAGCTCATCATTGCTTTCCCTGGACTCTTCTCCCGCTCCACTCTCCGCGGACAGAAGCCGTTCACATCACTCCAGTCCACATGTATATATCGATTCGGACGACTCTTCCTTTTACCCATACGAGACTGATCCTGATCCCCTCCCGTTTTCTGACCATCTTCGCTCCCCGTATAATTTCTACCAAGAATGCTAAGCGTTCTCTTGTTCTTAGATGTACATCTCTTGTTCCATCTATTATATATACTACTACTCATGTTTTTTTTGCTACTCTCCCTCGTATCTTCCCTAGTATGCTCCCTAGTATGCTCCCTAGTTTATCTCCGGTCTTCTGGTCTTCGTGTTGCTATTGGTACTGATCTGGTTCCTTAAATCGTACTTCTAAATTCGTCCATCACAATTGAACAACCCGAGCGGTCGTAAGTGGTCGTACGACCCTTTATCATTCCGATTCCGACCGGAAAGGTGTAATCTCCGTAAACCAAGCAGGGCTGACTGTGGGTGAGATATGTTGGACTGATGTGCTGTTGAATGCTGCTGGCCACATTTTTGACGGCGGCAACGGGTTATTCGACAGAAACGGCACTGCAAAAGATAACCTGTCAGTCCTCCCTGGAAACATCCGACGCATCAAGATTACCTATTCGTAAGAGCGCTGGAGCTTTCTTCTCCAGCTTTTGGGTTGGATTGCTGTTAAACACGGTCAGGATTGACTTGTGACGCTAGGTTCCCAACCATACTTTTCAACGTAGGCTTCCAGTTGATTCGAGATGAGGACAATGTTGGCCAACTGTTCTTCGCTCCAATTCTTGAGCAACATAGTTTCATAAAGCTCCATATCGCAATGGGGCATGAAAAAGATTACAGGGTTTTCGGCGGTAACATCCTATGAACGGGGAGGGTCAAGTTAAAGCCCGTTGAACCAATCAATAGACGATGGGAGCAACCAACTAGGTTTTCGTCAGAAAGTGGCGCCTGAAACTCAAAGCCGGCAAACATGGCACGGTCTTCCTCCGTAAAGACAGGATCATAAACAACGACTTCACCCTGGAATACAATTATAAATCCGAGAAGACTTTGTCTATTTTGTGAGCGTCACACACAATCTTCAAAACATCGCATATGTCAAGGAGAAAACCGAGCTGAGCCCGAGATATGGATGAGTTCGAGGGACTTCCTAGTCCGAGACAGATTACGCGACAGGGCATTTTCCACGATCTCTGATCTAAAGCGTCCAAGATAATGCCTGTGTAAGGTCAATGTTCTATTCAGAGCCACGTTGGGATTGGAACGGACGTTGGCACCGTGTGGACCACTCATCTTGCTGAAGGTCTTTTCGGCTGTTTTGAATAAGCGTGATGAGAGGCACTTTGGGTTTCTCGTTCTTGTTCTTGCGTGTCTTGCGCGAGATTGGAGCAGAGAATTCGGTATACCGGAACGAACTTGATTCGATGGACATGTTGGTCCAAAGATAACCTTGAAGATGGGGCAAAGCAAGCAGGACCAAACAGGCTAAAGTTATTTGTCTTTCCAAAATCGAATCCACCGGATCTTTGGAGTTTATTCGAAACTATAAGTACAGCGTTTTGTTGTACGTATGTATATATTCAGGTATACACCTTTCGATTCTGAAGTCTTGGATGAGTTTCACGCGATAAGGAAAAGACCTATAGAACACGCACCGTTATCTCAGATCGTTTGAACAGCCCATAGATCATCCCCTAAGTATGTAACGGTTTCAACACCAACGCCCTTATTAACTTTACGCATCTCCTCTGAGCCCATTTTAGTTATCCCAATCCCAACGGCATGTTCCTTCCCTTCTGCATGGATGGCTACAGGAGTTTCTGCAGCGAGAGCTTCACCCGGGGGAGGAAGGTAGCCACCAGCTGATGTCAAACCTGGGCACATCATATGGGCTCCTGCTAAGAGAAATCGTATAGCTCCGCGATCGACCCGTACCATAGGAAGGATGTAGGGATCTGGAAATTCTCTGGTTCGGTATCAGTTTGTATCCAAATGAAAAAAAGAGCCAACATTTGTGGAGAACTCGTAGAGTCGGGTATATCGGTCCATCGAAATGCTGGAAGAAGATTGGTTCTCCATGAACGGTGTAGATGGAAAGGTGTTCTCTGCTGCATCGCGATGAGTCATGTAACAAAAACACAAATAAATGAACCCACCATTTGACGTGCACCAGTCCTTCTTTCTTGGGCCATATCACGTCCAGTGTTTCAGGCTCTATTTTCCATTGTGAAAGCACCGTTGTTCGAAGCGATCTTTGGACTGAGGTTTTCACTGGGGTTTGCCCAGCGATGTCTGTAGATGTTGAGAATCTGTATTATCCAGGACTATCATGAGTCGAAAAGGTGCGCTAGCAACGGGTACGGACAAACTTTTTGAACATCGATGGTGAGAAGAGACAAGTTATACCATCAAAAAATATTACAATTCCCAACGAAGTTGTCGCGCATGATCAGGTAGTGGTCGTACACAACGATTCTACATTACTTACATTCTGATACTCTTTCTAATAGTACATTACGTTTATCGAAAGCAACCTGCTACTAAGACATCTCGAGCAGAGAGAACACAAGATAGAAATAACGTGAACATGGTCATTCATTAGATGCGAAATAGAGAAGTCATCTGGTCCATAGACTATATGTCCTCGTCCTTGTCTTCCAATTGTGAAGGCTTGAGCATACCAGGGATACGCATAGCGGCTTGTCGTTCTTCCTCAGCTTTGCGTAGATTTTCAGCTTCTTTCTCCTCCAAATACAACTCGGTATTATCACCGGAAAACTCTTTCAGTTGAATAAGGAAGTCACGCAAGTTCAGTTTGAAGCGGTTGATTTCGCTGTGGCTTTCACCAAGACCATTCACAAATGCATCTACTTGCGCGCTATCAAACGTTATCAGCATGTCTCAGATAAATCGATTGGCAGTAGACATACGGTTGAATGTGGGGGAACGCGCTCTTGAGTAGATTTGCGCAATATTCTCTGAGGAACATCGCATTGGTCGCGGTGGGGTTTGACACTTGCGACGGATCGAACAATGGCGTTTGGATCTGATTCAATTCAACCAATTGGAACATCCTGGCCAGAAGAACGCTTTGTAGCTTGAACCCGCTCTTGTGATCCGTGTCGGTGAGGACGAAGAAAATATCTTGCACAATGCTCAGGAAGTACTGTTGGAAGAAAGCATTGCCAACAGCAGGATCCGCGGCACTTGCGAAATTGTTTACAACCTCCAGGCACACTTTAAGAGGATTGAGTCAAGCTATAATAGTATGTATAGGAAGTAAAAGCTTACGATTCAATCCGGTATCAGCAATATCTCGCATTGTGTGCTTAATTGCCCATATGATACTGTCCATGAATAGTTTGAACTGGTTGGGTGGAATACCTAGAAGAGCTAATACAGGACTATCAGTTTCTTTTGCTCTGGCTATTCATTCAACTTGATCCCTACCGGGGAAGCAGTGGAGATTGATGTTCCTCAAGAGCTTAAAGAAGCCCACACGATGTTCAGGATATTCAGAGAAATCTTGGTTGATCATGTTTAAGGTTGGCTCGAAAACTGCATCAAGGACAGCGGGAACTTGGGGTGTCAACAACGTCTGGGGTCGAGATAAGCATCGCAATCAAGATATCCTCAAGCGGGTACTCACCGTGAGACGAGAAGTGATCGTGGCCATCACATTCAAAACTTCGGCGTCGCGGGCTGCAGGGACGTTTCTGTTGTAGTCACCAAGAATGGCGTCTAGTAAAGGAGGGATAAAGTTGTTGTTCACAGCTTCTAGATCCTCGGCTTTCTTGATGTACGTCTCCATCAGCTTCAATATTTCTTTCTTGACCGTTCTGAGCTGTCGGACTTTAGGTGTTTTTGTAGCAATTAGACCTACACAAAAATGGGTTTTAGATCAGTAACTCGGAAAATAAGCGTAAGATACAGACCCTCTTTCAGAACTGTTTCACTTATGATACCACTGACAGCTTTGTAGAGACCGAGCATATCAAGGAAAATTCGACCGATTTGAGGTAAGTAGAAGCTGCCAATAGATGTGCATGCTGAAACATTCGTTTTCAAAACGTTCGAGAGAATCTTGATGTTATCCGGACTCGAAAGCACATCCATATTTTGGGCAGCTTGAGCCATCAGCGAATCCCACTGGGAACGAGTCAGGGCGTTTCCGAGAATCAGGTAGCTGACTACACACCGCATTGTTTGGCAACTCCATCAACTTTGCAATGAGTTTCTCCTGCTGAGGTTTATTGGGTTGGGCAGAAATCATGTACCCCACTGCTTCGTAAAAAGTATGAACCTGTTGAGGTGATAGGTCCACAGTGATACGATGAAGTTGTCGTAAGATCTCATCCACGAACGGTTCTTGCTCTCCTGACTGTTGCATCACGAAGTGCCGACGACACTTTTGTGCAATCTTGATGAACGTGTCACAAGCCATGTCCTGCACACCTGTATTTTGATAATGAGCGAGTAAAGAGCTGAATTAAGATACCAACCAACCTTCGTGCGTTTCGTGCATGAATTCGAATAACTTATTCACGACCGTTTTCAAAAACTTCCAATGAGCCTTGAGGAAACGGGGATATTGGCCAACAATGTACATTATGTCGGATGCAACTACAGCCTTGTTGTCCTTTCCGCGTTTGATTTCACAAAGACCCAAAAGGTCCTTGATGACGGTGACAAGGAAACGTTTCTCGGTCTCTTCGTCTGGAAGGAGGGAAAGTATGAGAAATAATCGATAGCTCAGAATTGAAGACGCACTCATGGCTCCCGATATTGACCCAATAGCCCAACAGAGAGTATTCAGGTTCTGCCACGACCATTCAGATCCATCCACTTGTTTAGCAAGCTTTTCGGTAAGAATCGTCTCCGTATCCGAGACGTCAAGGTGAGTGAGGTAGACGAGCAACTCGCGCATAGACTTGTATAGGACAATCGTGTCACTCTCTTTCATAAACTCCCTCACAATTTCTCCTTCCTCGTTTTCGACAATAAGAACCTGGAATTTGCGGATCAGACATGATTCGATTAACCTTCGAAGACGTTACTCACCTCTTCGGGTTTGACCATCCTCTCGATAACCACCAGCCTCAGGTTCGAAAGGACGTCGCTATATATATTCTTCCTCAACGACATTCCGTTCAAAACACCTCCATTTGTCCCTCCCAAGTTAAGACCCATCAATAAACCTGAATCTCCTATTGGTAGGCTTTGAATCTCTTCATAGAGCTCAGCTACCAGCTTCAACCAATATTCGAGACAAATCTTGAAAACCTCCCGCTCATCTACTTGAGAAATTTTGACCATGTACAAATGGGCATTGAGCAGAACATCACGGTTGTTCTCGGTTTCAACAGCACGGAGATGGTTGGATAGGAAGTTCGAAAGGAAGAGTGCTAGGTTAAGGACAAGTTCTTGACCGGCATCGCCGGCGTTTGCATACGCTTGAGCAATGTTTGTACTCGGAGGAATCATACGGTTGACAGAAGTCATGACCATGGCAAAAAGAATGACGAACTTAGGATCATACTCGGGACCGACATTAAGTGCAGCGATCTCGGCAAGACACTTGAGAGTGATATTCCGGAAATCCGGTGCTTCTAAGAACTATAGGCGAAAAGGTATTACTTCAGTACTTGTAAAACTAGTGAACAGGGAAGAAACATACACGATTCAACAACAAATCAATGATGGTTGTTTCGAAAATGAATCCCAGAGGTATCCAATTGAGGAACCTCAAAAAGGTCTCCAACGTGGCTTTGATGAGAGATGTTTTATTCGCTTCTTCAAGGACTTCCGAACACAACTTGAAGATGTCGGAAAACTCGCCGCACATTTGATTCTTGAGATTCTTGATTTTATTCTGAGTCATTTGCTCCGCCGAAAAGTCGAAGATCTCTTCCGAAAGCAGTTTCAGAATAACCATGTTGTTTTCACAAAGACTAAGATTCGTTTTGGAAGACTCCACGAGCTCAGTGATAAATGTAGGCCAGTTGTGAGGCCATTCTTGCTTGAGGATCTTTTGATAATGCAAATTAGACTAGGGATCAATCAAGAAAGCCATGACCACACACCTGGATGAGTGCCAAGTTCAACTTGTTGATATAGGTCTTCTCTTTCCGTAAGGTGGCTTCATCAGAAGCAACTTTGACAGTTATCCCAACGACGAAGTTCCGGATACCTAGGTGGTGGCTTAAGAAAGGGTACCTAGAAACGAACAAATACACCAACCCTGACGCTGTCCTTCAGGCAGAGTTTTCCATCGTGTTGATATCAACTTCTCCAGTATTTGAAGACCAATATACTAAATAAGAGTTAAGATGGAGTAGACCGGATGCAGAGAGTATAGTGTAACCTTGGCTTGGGGGAAAGATGACCTTTCCAGAATGTCTGGTACTTTCGTCCACGCATCTGGGTGCTCTTCGAATTGAGTCAAGACTCTCTGGGCCATTTGTTGCTGTTAATTTCACGCGGAGTCAGACTAAGTAGACACAAAATACGCAAAAAGAACAACCTCTTGCCCGGAACTGGTGTAGAAAGCCATGACGACTTTATCGAGCAGCGCGACATCAAAATCTCGAGAGAAATCAAGTAAAGCCTAAAGTCATGAGTAAAACACAGAGGAAATAGGTCCTAAACGACACACCTCCATGATGGACGAGGATAACGCGCGATCTCAATCGAGGTTAAGGGCACACTCCCGCAATTCTATGAACGAGTGTGTCACGTGAAGGGTGCTGACTCATAACGTTGACAAATGCGATTATGGTAATGTTATTATGTACATTCGGACACTGTCTACTGAGTACAACCTTGAAGCTTTAAGGCTTTAAGTTCCATGGAAGGGTAAGAAGTCAGAAATACACTTGGATTGCGTTAGATGAGAGCGAATCTACTGGACAATAAGGACACTTGACACGTCTACAAAGGATGAAAGGTCAACTAAGAACACAGATGGAAGGAAAAAACCTTACCCCCCAGCTTTACTTAACTTCCCTAGACTGTCTTTAGCTATTACATGTCCACAGGTCATCATCATCGGAGGATTTTGTTCTGTGGACTGCTCTTTCGAGACTGGACAAGTGAATATTGAGTGATACCTATTCTCCGGAGGCAACTTTATCTCAATCTGTTCCAAAAGCATTAAAAAAGCAGTGGCAAAACGTTTGTCTAATGGACATTCAGGACGTACGGGTAGCTCATCTCTTTGGCTCCATTCACCTTTTCGCTCCCGCATCAGTTTACGACCCTTTTCGATCTTGCCGAGGGAACCACTGCCACCGATATCTCCAACCACTCTGAGTGGCACTTGACGACTCATCCCTAAATTCGCACAATACTCTTTGGCAAACAGAGGTTCCAAGTCAAAATGTAGCGAAGGAGATGCGAGATCAGCGTATGGCGATTTCTGAAGCCTTGACAGCGGAAGATAGACAATGCATGCCATTAGACGCTTGAATTCTTCGGGATGATTGGGATAGAAAGGCCGTAACGTTGTGTTGGCATAAGATTTGGCAGCCTCGATGTTTGGGGGATGAGATGATAACAGTAACCGGATGTACTGTGAGCGATGAAGATAGAACTCAAGGGGTGATGACCTAGATTGCAAAAATGAACGATGACATTCTACCCATCTGTGAAAAATTTCCTTGAGCGGCAAGATACATAGTTGTACGGGAGACGTACTCCAGAGCAGGCTTGATATCTTGCTTCCGCAAAGCCTTTAATATGTTATGAAGATCAACAGACTGAGTACGGAGTTCTGTAGGGATGTCAACTGATGACTCCTGGTAACATGGTTCAGAGAGCGGACATGACGAGAACGCCAGTTCTTACCCCGAGAAAGGTCTGTGCAGTGTCAAATTGACCGGTACGCAGAAAATGAAGGGCTATAGTTCTCTCTAAAGCAGAGATAGCCTGAGAGCTGGTAAATAGATCCGGATACGTTGGTAGAGACGTGGGGAATTTCTAGACAGTCTTGTGAACTCCTGTGCATTCTTCAGATGTCGTCCGAGTACATACCTTATCTATGGCTTTGCCCAGGCGCGAGACGGAATTGTAAATCTCCTTCTGTCGCTCGTCAATCTCTTTCTTCTTAGCTTCCACATTCTCGCAGAGAGTACTCCAAATTTCTTCAGACATGTTACCACTTGCAGTTACTTCTCTCATATCTTGAAGTGTAGCAATGAGTGTATCAATAGATTCTGCCTTGCCCCATGATGAAGACTTCGAGGTCAGCTTTTCGAGTTTGGTGAGCTCCTTCAGGGGTGCGTCCATTATGCTTAGCAAGGTGAGCGAGCCTCAGCGAGGAAGTTGAGAGGGATAAGTATCATGTGACGTATAGGCCTTAAGCTTCACTTCCCGAGTACCTTGTCCGATTTTCTAGTCTGCCCTCTCCATGCGTTTTCTGACGGGCGACGAGCTTGGTTCAATAAAAGCTCTACACTATGACACAAAGCTTACCGATGGACCAAAAACGAAATTAAACACAATCCTGACTGGTTCTGCACCCGTTCAACGTCTCTCTTCTAGGACATCTGACAATTCAACTCTAGTATGTGTCATGTCTGCCTGTTCGGATTGACCGCTGAAGAGTTATAGGTCGCGGCAACATACTCAGATGGATTGACGAACGTCTTCTCTGTGGAAGATGATGATTCTGTGCAACAAACCCAGAACTGGACCGAAACACGACTAAAAAACGGACAATGTTTTGTTGGTTTGGCCATATCGAACAAGTTCGAGATTTCGGTGCCTCGCAATCTTACGCCTCTGACACTAGCTTTATAGTAACGTTTTCTCGTGCACTTCGAACGGAGCTTTGAGAAGGACCCGTATCGGAGAAACCTCAGAGACTACAGAAGCATCGGACACAGTTTCTGTTCCAACACGACTGCTTGATTGGAAATTATCCCCAACTTGCAAAACTTTTGCATACGGTGGTGATGAAGTTGATTTGTCGATTTGGAATGTCGAGAGGTCCTTACAGTCGCCGCCTGACAAGCAATTAGAACCGACCTCGAATAAAAGAAAACGGAGTAAAGATACTCTTTTCCCCACTGAAGAGTGGCGTGCTAAAAATGTGAGGCTCCTGAACTTATCGTGATCTCTGTTGTCCAATCAAAGCCTCAGGTACATAACGACAATTTGGGATTGCGCAAACCAATAAGAATTACCTCTCTTGCATATCTTTCGTCTTCAGACAGCCATTTGCTCACTGGCACACAACTGGGAGATCTCCGAAGATATGACACTCGTGCTGCTCGTCGACCTGTGTCAGATTGGCAAAATGTGGCCAAACTGGGCGGTATCAAAACTGTCGAGCCAGGGTTAAATGAACAGTGTGTAATCTGCTCTCCAAGATGTTTTTGTTACTGATAATCATGCCTTCTCAGCGAAGTGTTCGTAAGTGACGGAGGCTCGAACTTGTACTCATTGGATTTGCGAAATGGGAAAATTGTATATGGCTATAAAGGTTTCTAGTGTTTATTCTTCTACCCCTACTTCTTCAACAACTTCGTTTTTCAGGTCTATCGGGATCAGTATCATCGATAGCAGTCGGCCCTTCCTTTCTGGGGTCAGTAGCTCAGGACCGCTATGTCCGTGTGCATAGCACTTTCCCCCCTCCACGGGAAGTCGGTCAACAACAGGATCAGAGAGGAGAAATTTTGGAAACGATTTATGGCAAAAGTATACCAACCTGCATCGTATGGGATGGCTCTGTGTCACTATCTAATGCTAGAGCAAATGAGGACGAAGACGAAGATGTTTGGGATAATATGCAGAATGTTGGCAATGAGAGCGACGATGATGAAACACTAAAGAAAAAGAAACGTGTAAACTCATAGCGATTGGTTGTTATTGAGGCTAGATACATTACAGCTCAGCAAAAGTACAATAGACTAAGACATAGTCGAAAGACTGCTGTCTAGATAAGTGTTAAGTCATAAATATAACATATTTTCACTGTTTGCCGATTTCGCTTTGCCAGGAGTGTGCTTTTTCGAAACCATTTCTTCCGAATTGATCTGTGGTTCGTAGTGAGTAAAAGAATGTGACGGGGAAACATGAAACTTGAGCTTACAATCAAGGAGGGTCTTTTGGATTTCTTCTCGAGTGGTCATGACGAAAGGACCGTACTGGACGACTGTCTGGTCAAGAGGCTCCCCAGAAACCTGTTCATTGTTAATGAGTGACACGTTACAGACGCAAGAACTTAGGCACCCACCAAGACAAATTCGGTATTGTCCTCGACCGCGGCGACTTTGACTCCAGTCTGAGTGTCATCTGCAGAAAGAACAATCGTGTTGAAGGCCTCAATCGGCATCGTGCTATCGCCTATAGTGACCGATCCCTTCCAAATATAAATGAAGGATGTCCATCCCACAGCTGCAGCAACACCCTCGTTTCAATATTCTAAAAGAAAAAGGGGTAAGAGATACATACGAATGTCCTGAAAGATCGTAGCCTTCTTGTCGAAGATTGCATGGAAGTACCAGCATCCTCCGAGTGGCCTAACCGGAGATTCAACTCCGTGACTTTTACCACTAATGACTCTGATCTTGACTGGGCCTTCAGGGCCTTCTGGATATGCGGTAGGAATCCTTAGACATATGGATCAACTTCAAAGCGGGAAGACTAATGAAATTTGAATGCTTACTGCTCGGGTCCTAGTTCTTGGTAAGAGGGTTCCACCATTTTGAACTTGCACATAGAATTTTAGCAACGCGATTTCTCGAAGGTTCTAGCATAACTGGGGGGAGGGAACCTACTTGTTTAGGGAGATCAATCCACAGTTGAAGCCCTCTGGGATCTGGGGCGCCATTAAGATGAACAGGCATTTCGGCATGTATTATACCTTTTCCAGCACACATCCATTGAACACCACCGGTTTCTGTATAATAAAGTAATCTAGTAAGTAAGGTACTGAGTATTGACCCCAAAAGAACTTTCAACTTGCCGATGGTTCCCTTGTGTCCTGCGGAATCCTCGTGTCGACTTGTCCTATAACGAGTTATGGGAGATCAGCGTGTAGCTCTTTGGGATGTGAGAACACTAAGGAATGAACCCCTACCCTTCTAACATGTAGGTTACTGTCGCCTGGCCTCGATGAGGGTGGTCAGGGAAACCCTACAGAAAAAGACATCATTATTATTGCCCTCAGCCGCCATGTAAAGGAAATAACACTAACAGCTCCTTTGGACACATGGAAATGGTCTGTACAAGATATTTTGAGAAAATGAAAGTTCGAAATTCCCACTTGGGAGTCAGTGATCAAGTACACAAAGTTATAAGTCACAGAAACATTTACCGAGCATAAGGAACGGAGATAAATTACGCAAAGTCATAGAACCTATACTCCGGCGGACGAGGGCTCCAGCTCCCTAGAGAACACATCAGTTTTGAGAACTAGGCATGAGTGAACAAAGTTCATTCGTGATCTCACTTCAGGGGTTTCCACCGCAAGCACCTTCTTCGCAACATTGCGAGAGATCGATGTGAGATTAGCCATTTTGTTGTTCGAGAAATGGAACGTAGAAAGGTTGGGAACAGTACTGAGATATGGAACTATAATGGTGATCACTAGAACAGCGAAGAATTTATACATGTAGCAAGTTCCAACTTGTGTAATTGTGATGACGAACAGAGCCACAAGTGTGTATGAGCCTTCACCAAAAAAGGTGGGTATATGAATAATGCGACCTCCTCCTGTGTAAAGTCCTTGTAATGACAAACTAGTCAAGTACTAATAATTAACTATCGATACACGTACAGTTCGTCAGCACTCTAGGTAATCATGTAGATGGATGTTGAGTCTAAGTGATACTACTACTACTAAAAACGTCCATTCAGAATTCAAAGTCTTCCGACACGATATCTATAATTCCTCGTAAATCACCTTTCCTCGCTCGCTCAGGATTTATCTCTCCAGCTACCGCCTTTCTAACCAAAGCACTGAACGATGCAGGCCCACAACCTATGATATTTTTTCAGTCAAAAAAAAAAACGTCACGTTAGGGCCAAGTTTTCACTTACAGGCAACTACGATGGGCCCCCTAGCTCGTTCAACTTCGTCATGGAGTATTCGATCTAATTTTGGTTTACCTGGTCGAACTTTTTCTGAAACCGCTGACACGTCCCGCATCTCGGGGCTGGCGACATGAAGTAGCGGATTAACAGAACGTCTGTCGGGGACAAAGCTAGTTTCTGAGACTGCAGAAATGGCGCCTTTGCCTTTGTGATCATTGGGAAAAGAGGGGGAAGTGTCGATGGTGAGTTTCATCTCGGGTCCCCGGTCGTGAAGTGGTGATGGATGATAGGGACTATGAGAAATGTACGTCGGGGGTCTAGAAAAATGTACAGAGTTGGTAGGTGAATGTTCATACGTTAGCGTCGGGGTAACAGAAGATCTTGGTGTCAGGAGATGCGCGTCAGAGCTTGAGGCTCGTTTGGAATCAAGAGAGGATCTCGAAGACTCTTCCAAATAAGGTAACAAAGCATCTGTAGAGGCTTGACTCGCACGTACGCTGTCCCTAGACTTGAAGTCCTGTTCGTGATGGTGTTTCGGATCGAGGGCCATCGACATTCTAGTCATTCTGCGCAACTTCTTCCCCTCTATATGAATACGACTGTTGAGCTGGTCCTCACCGGGAAGCGATGCGTCATTATCATCTTCCCAGTTAGTCAAATCCAGAATATAGTTTTCGCGTTCTGACTCAGGCAGTTCAGATACGTCTCTTTCTTCGTCTCCATATTCGCCGGCGTAGTAACTGAGATCAACAAAGCCATCTTCAGAAAATTCACTTTCAGAGTCATCGTCAGATATCGGTGACTTGGCAAATGTTCGGGAAGGGGGACTAAGTAGGTTATCATCGGCAGGTGGAGATCGGATGGGACGCCGAACAGTGGTCATAGACTTAGTCACGAAAATGTCTACTTCGAGACCTGGTGAAGTAATCATGGACATGCATCTTCGTATGATGGATGCACACCAATGGATGTGTGCTAGAATAAAATTTTAGCACAGAAAGGGGAAAGGGATGAAAGACATACCGTATTCTCTTATGAGCCAAACAAACCGAACTCGCCGTGTCATGAAATCCTGAGTTCCCCAACCCCCAGTCCTTCCACCCAAGTGTTTCCCGCTTCGACCAGCAAGACACAGACATACATATTCTAACACTGACAGTCCAAAACTGATCCCTGAGCCCGCGACAAATATAACAGTAGTAGAATACGATTCCCACTTGGTTCGTACAACACTGCCGAAAGGTCCTTCTACGTACGTCTTGAGCAAAACACCCGAACTGGGCATAACAGTACCGTTTGGAGGCTTTTCACCAGGTGCGTGGTTTTGTCCAGTACTGATAAGCTTAGCGACGTGATCCCAAAGGTCTCGCGTCCATCCTTTCTTGGAGCGTACCAAAAATATTATCGCGCGACCAGCAGTGAGAGGGCTCTGTTCATCGCAGATCGAGGCTATTGTCACATATCATCAGTCACCAATTGCATCAGTAGCAGAATCACACCGACCTGTTGTGAATGGATGCGTCACAAATCTCGATACAGACGGAATGTTGATAAGGAAATGTTGACCAGGCGCCCAGGAGGTGTAGCCGGGAGAAATATAGGTGAGACGAACAGTAGCGCCAGAGAGAAGCTCTGCACGAGCATAGCCGGGGGGTGGACTGTATGTGATGCCTGTTGCAGGTGCTAAAAGGCTGCCATCCGGGGAGCCCATAAATCTCGAATCCAGGTAGGGTGAAGGAGGTGGAAAAGTGGATTTCTGTAAAGCACTTGGTGTTGGAGGTACGTGGTTGGCTCTAGAAGGAAGAACTACGGCTGATGCAGACTTCTCAATCCCGAAGAAACCATTAACTTGAAGCCACCATGTTGCCCGCCACGCTCGTTCCCCCACCCATAACCCCAGGGCGATCCAGCACCATATCCATAAGGGAGGGTGGTGAAAAGCAGACATTACTAAAGTTAAGGGGACCAAGACAACATGAAATGCATAGAAAGTTTCGTAATGTGACTTTCTTAACGATCTCGAGGACGAGAAAACTAATAACGTCATGAGGGCAAATGCCTTACAACAGTGTCGTTAGCAGCCAGACAGGACATAAAAGACCCACACTTACGATCCATCCAAAAATAAATTTCTGGTACTGCCAAGCGTATGTATAGCCTGGTTTTCCAGTGCTTGGACGACGATCTAAAGCGAGCTGGACGCTCCATAGAGTGACATGCAGTGTTGTTATGAACCATATCAGTCTCGCGGACCATCGATGAAGCCAGCTGAGTTTGTCGAAGTGTATTTGTACGGTGAATGGGAGCGCGAAGAGAGCAAATGGTGGAGCTGTACAGTAAACTCGTATACGAACGAACTAAATATGGAAAGAACAACGAGGAACGCACCCTTGAGAACGAAAAGGATACAAAGAGGTAACAGGGCGAAGGCAATGATACCCGTCCGGCCACCCGCAGTCCACCAGTTCTTGTTGATTGTATACTGCGGTTGGAATTGGACGAACCAAGAAACGTCGTACGCTGTGTCGCGCGCGGAGAGACCGGACGAAGATAAATCGAAAACTCCGACAGTCGGTGAGATATAGTCTGGGCCCAGAAATGACAGCAGCAGAACAACGACGGATAACGTTGCCAAACAAAGCAGTTGTCCGTTGGAAGGAAGGGAGACAGGATGTCCAGGCGTGCTCGAATTGACGCGAAACCTCAATGTACGTCTCCGAATCCCCCACTTAGACCACATCGCTCCTAGATATCCTCCTCTAAATTTGGTCCAATGAAGCAGACAACCAATGAGAAAGATGAGCCCGACACAGATCCAGAGAATGTAGGCATAACGTCGGGAATTGTCGCTCATCATGTGAGCCACCAGATACGCAGTGACCCATTGGAGATCGTCGCTGTAAGCTGGCACGGTTGGGTTTGGGGAGAGTGTTGAGGTGACTGCGCGTTCAGCAATGACATGGGACATGGTTAAAAACTCTCAGCCTTCGGAAGCCTTGTGTACTTGTGGAAAATTGATGAAGCCTAGGGCGATAGTAAGGACTTGCTGATTAACACGTCGGGAAGGAAACGAAAGGGAGAAGTTCAGGTGTTTCCGTTCATGCAGAGCCTGGAGGCTGAGAGCAGGAGGAAGGTCAAGGAAGAAGGTTGAGCTCGGGGCATTCCATATGCCATCATAAATCCACAAGTTGTATATTGCCAAGTTTCTCATCGTCATATTCGGAAGTATCTTCCGCGCCGGCAAATCGCACGGCTGACTCACTAACTCGCTCAATCCGTGACTCTCCCCACCAGGTGTGTATGATAGCGTAGAAAATAGTGCTCATTTCCTCGATCCCAAAATAAACATTGTACAGCTTCAGAATAAAGATACATCCTGCGTTCACGATACAGTCTTCCCGCTGCGCACCTACATTTCGAATACTTTCAATTCGACCGCTCCTACGCGAAACACCAAAACTTACATACCTCTTTGCCGGTCTTCTTGATCTTCTCCAAGATCTGTTCGTACGGTGCAGTGGTCGTCACGACCACTTGTTGCGTCTCGAGATTGACCGAATAGTCTACGACTACAAGAGCGGCTTTGAGGTCTATGAACAAATCCGATAATGATCTTCTATGGCTCACCATCCGGCTTAGCTTTCTCGAGGACTCGTGTAACAGCTCCAGAGCAGCCCGAGCAAGTCATCTGCAATCACCGATTAAGGAGGAGTTTATATCAAAAAGAGTCCATGCTGCTACCTTGACATCGAATTCGTAGGTATGGACGGAGGCCTATGTTCAAGACGGGAATATTACACATTGCTATCGGTTAAACAACACGACACATACCATTGTGCTAAGTTAGACTATTGACTACAAATCAGGTCAGTTGCTTTGGTCTTTGATAGCGAAGCCCTTACACGATAACGGGGAGAATAGAAGAGAAAGCAGGACAGGGAGAATCTCAAGAGAACAGTCTTTTTGTAGTAAGTTGTGGGCACTTAGTCAGTCTGGTAACGATTGCGTGATCAAATATTTAGTACTATGTTACTGTACCCGCACAGCCTGATCAATCCCAGAAATATCCTTCGGCCTCAGTTTATTCAGGCCACCAAATTTATAATGGTCATTCTATTATCAGATAGCAAAATGTTATCCACTCATGACATACTATACGTGTACAAAAATCTTCATCCCCGGCTGGAAGATACTCGTTGTTCCGACATTTCCATAGGCTCATCGCTTTCAGTAGCCACAGCTTGCCAACCTTCGCCGACCGGTCGTCCTTGCAGTTTGGAAATACCTCGTGAAAACCAAGCTGAATATATTTAGCGCATGTTTAGAGTCCGAGGAAGTCCAGAATGCCTCACCGAAAACGCGCGGAAGATCCTCCTCGTTTCTATGTGTGATGTAATAAACGGGAATACCAGCTAACACAAACCCTGAAGAGCACAATTGAGGAAAACGGAATGGCAAAACTCTAATCAAACATACCCAGGACCGCCATTGCTTCGAGAGGCGCGGCCATGATAGGCATGAATAGAAGAAAGAGGGCAACCTGAACATCGTGTCATTATTGGATTTTCACGACAACTACCTTCCAACTCACAGCACAGAAAATTAAAGGGGTGGTTATCCAAGTTTTATATGGCCTGTGGGCAATGTGTTAATAACCCATCGACCATACAGGATTCTTGAACGAACCTTTCTAGCATCGGCTCCTTGACGCGAAGGATGATGAGTCCAAGAACCTGATTGTCTGACTTTGAGTAAAACTGATTTGCCAGGTGAAACCCAACGGCTTACAGTCAAGAAATAGAAAGCCCAAGAGGCCACAACAGCAAAATTTATCAATGATCTAAAGCCCCCGCCTATCAAAATGAAACTCGTCGTAATCCCCGTCTGCAGGAGAGTCGCATTGATAGGCGTCTTCCGGCGACTATGAAGACGACCGAATACAGCCGGGAGGTATCTTTCACGTCCGGCTGCATATATCAAACGCGAAGTAGTAAAGAAAGCACCTATTTCAGAGATGAGTGGATTGAGTGTGTGCCGTCGAATAGGTCACAAAATAATACCATTCAGAGCGCCAAAACAAGACACGGCGACCATAAATGCGAACACGGTGCCTCCGATTGGTCCCCAAAGGGCTCGACCGAAATCCATTGCGACTGTATTGCTTAAACCGACTATTGCCTGCAGCCATTGTGAGCACGTATGCAAAGATGTAGGGTATGGGTTTTTGTTTGATTTACCTTGTCTAAAACCACGAAGTAGGAGACATTTGCCAGAAGAAAAAGTGTCTATATGAAAATTACAGTCTGGTGATTGCTCAACACTGAACAATCGAACTTACGGTTACTAGTGCCATGCTTGAATGTATCGCACGCGGAATGTTCTTTTCAGGATTGTGTATTTCACCTCCTACATAATTTGCTTGATCCCATCCGTCGAAAGCCCAAAGCCCCGAATAAAGTGCCAAAGAATACGATGAAGGACTGTGGCTAGATCCCTCAAACCAGGGTTCTCGGAGGGAATTCGAGGCTTTCCCGCGAGCAAGTTGGATGATACCAAGGATGGTAATCATCAGCTTTGAAGAGCGATTAGGAACGTTAAATTTCAACAGGCACTCTGAAGCATACCAGGGAAGCGATCTATGAACGTGAATTGAGAGCTGCTCAAAAACACAAACAAATCAAGAACTTACCTTCATTAACGTGAACACAACTTGCACGCGCGGCCCGAGCTTTCTAGCCCATATACATATAGCGCTTACAGATAAAACTGCAATGACTGCAACTAGTTTTATTGACCATTGCGGAATATCGTCCGGCGATGCGTCCGCACGTGTCGTATGCCAAAAG
Organism: Dendrothele bispora CBS 962.96; assembly: GCA_004369135.1. Taxonomy (NCBI): domain Eukaryota; kingdom Fungi; phylum Basidiomycota; class Agaricomycetes; order Agaricales; genus Dendrothele; species Dendrothele bispora. Next base: position 54,610 of record ML179327.1, read on the forward strand.
ATGCGATTCATGTACTCCGAAAAGATGAGGCTGATGACTGCATTTGATCCTACACGACGCGCTCAGCTACAAGATCCATGAACGCGATGCGTAGCGTACCAGGTTTGAGAGCTATGATTGCGGTCCAACTGAATAAATAGGACACAAGGGGCCCATAGGCGTACGATAGGTAAGCTTGAGCGCCTCCATTTTGTGGAATAGCTGAACCCAACTCCCCGAAGCTGGAAGCACCTGTCCAGCCTAATAATCCTGAAATCAACCATACAGCCAAACTAGCCCCTACGCTGTGCACATTGGCGACAACCACTCCAGGAGATGAACTGTCGATGTAAGCTCTCAAATTTAGAAATACACGGAATGTAGATGGGCTTACAAAATTCCAGATCCAATCTAAACGGCGTGCGGCATAAGTACGAGTCTCTGAGTTATAATAAGAGGATGAACGCACCTGTAGGCCCACAATCAAAGCAATTCCTAACCAGTAACACGTCAATACCATTTGAAGTCAGTCTGTCACACGAGTTCACCGTTGAGAAGACCAATGTTTTTCTCTCCAGATTCGCCATGTTTTATATCCGGATCGGCCAAGCTCGTTGAGAGGGGCAGTAGGTCTTGATGAAATTCAAATCCAGAGATAGAGTAGGACCGGTTTCTGTAACTCTGGATCAACAAACATTTCAGCATTCGAAATATTGTATTACCCACCGACTGTGACGAGGAGTTTCGGCCAAAGGAGTCTCTGAAATCTCTAAAGCGCGTAGCGAATCATCTGAATCTCGCGAGTGCCGAGAAGAATGTGGCGGAGAACGCGAGAAACTACCATTTAACGGGGAACGAAGGGAAACATATGAAGAGGGCATGAGATGTCGGACGTCACGTCTGTTACATGCTTCGAAACCCTCTTACGCTGACATAAGAAAAATTCCAAGCTGTAAGTATAGCTAGTTACGTTATATAAACACCAAGCTAGTATACAGGTTACACCACCATTGCCATAGATAAGCGGGTAATATCTCTGGATCCCAAAATTTTTACTGATGTTGGGTGGCCGACAAGAGGGCCTGAGCTACAACAGAATGTATCTCTGAGCATCGTTCTTCGCAAACGTCTATGCACTAGAAAAACAATTATAGGCAGGAAAAAATGTTCTAAGCGAAGTACATACAGCCAACGCTTCCGAAGGTTTCATTTGGCCTGATTCCCATATGCTTGTCACTTTCCCCAGTGCAGGCATGCACGAAAAAACCAAGACACCTTGGGCTTGTGAAGCTTCGTCTTGGGTCGGGTCCAGCCAGACATCATCTTCAATTATACACTTTGAAAACCGTCAGATCATGGTCACAATAACTCAATGACAATGAATGAAACTCACTGCAGCACATGATACCACTAGACCGAACATCTCAATACCAGCATTAGCAAGAGCGGTACTTGCAGCTACAGAGGCCGATGCTATACACGCTTCGATCCCATCTGCCTCAATGACGACGACGAAGACATCAATCGTAGACTTGGGAAAAAGCTCAAGCCTGACAGAGGATAACAGAGTCTGTTGTACTGCTACTGCGATAGACCGGTCTTCAGCGTCCTGTGGACCAATATGATAAAGTACGAATCTGGCAAGGACTGTAGCAGGACTCACGCGTAGCGGTGCCCTTCTACGCTCGCAAGAAAATGGAGTAAATTTGACTTCGACGTTCAGTCTGCCTTTCTCACTGTATGCAGTGTTTTTGGATTGACGTGGCCCATAACTAAGTCGAATGAAAGTTGAGAGAGATAAGATATTAAGCGGGAGAAGACCAACACTGCACACGCGATTTTGGCTCGCTCAGTTTCAACATACGCAGAGCCATTTGCTTGTAGAATGAGACCGGGCTGTAGAACTAAACAAATAAGAATGGATCTCCAATCTTCACCTCGGAAGAAATACGGGCGCACAGATCGGTCGGATTTCTTTTGGGCTCCTTGTAGTTCGAATAGATTGAGATTTCGGGGAATTGTCGGCCTCGAAAAATGGGGGAAAGCTCTCTTCGGGGCCGTTAATGCGTCTTCTGTCGAAGCCAGATTGTGCCATAGACTAGCATTCGGAGAGAAAAGCGTAACTCGAAGTTTGAAATTGTGAAAAGGCACGTGGTCGAGGCAAATCGAGTTTACTTTCAATTTGGTGGTTTGGAAACCACATGAAGCTCTCATTCTCTCTCAAAGCAAAGTCCGCTGCCCCCGATCCTGTTCCACTCAAGAAACCTGCAGCATTTGCATCCTTGGACGATGAAGAAACAACAGATGCCGCGCCTACCTCTTCTACTGACCGTCAAGCTTCCGCGAATAAGCAACTTTTAGCACAGAATGTACTCACATCAAACAAGACGAAGAAACGAATGGAAGCGGAGAAGAAGGTTGACTCGACAGTGTATGAATATGATGAAGTATGGGACAAAATGCAGGAGGCGAAGCAGAGACAAAAGGAATCTAAGGAACTAGATGCCAAAGAGAGAAAAGTATGTTCTAAGTTATTTCGCCTCAGACCCCTGCAATAATTATCTTTCCCTTTCAGCCCAAGTACATACACGGTCTGCTGGCTTCGGCTGCTACCAGAAAATTGGATCATTTACGAGCTGAGGAGAAGATGATGCAGTTGCAAAGAGAGGCGGAAGGGGACGAGTTTGCAGACAAGGAAGCTTTTGTTACACAGGCGTATAAAGACCAAATGGCAGAGGTGCGCAGGGCTGAGGAGGAAGAAAAGAGGAGAGAAGGTATGAGACCCCATGTTTGTCCATCCTTGAACTATACTCATGCCAACGTTACAGAGGAACAGAAGAAGAATGGGGGAAAGTCAACTGGAATGACACATTTCTACCGCAAGCTATTAGAGGAATCTGAACAAAATCATGAGGCTACTGTAGCCGCAACACAGAAGCCCATCATAGGTCCTCAACCAAACTTGACAATAACAAAACCTCCCGACTTTACACCGAAATCCGACTTGGAGCTAGCTCGAATTGCCAGAGCGGAAGGAAAGGAGGTGGAACTAAACGATGACAACCAGATTGTCGACAAGCGTGAACTGCTGGCTGCTGGTCTGAATTTATCTGGCACGAACACCCGAAACCTCAAGATACGTACGGCAGATCAACCTTCTCAGTCATCTTCCGAGGCCGTCCAAACTCACCGTGCGGCTGGAACTGCTGCAAGTCGTCGAGAGATCAATGAGAGGAGAAATAGGGAGATAAAAGAACAGATGGAAGAAGAGCGTGATAGGGTAACCAAAGAGAAGGAGAAGGCCGAGATGGAGGCCATACAGAAAGTAGTGGCGAAGCGGAACAACGAAGAAGATATCCAAAATGCTCGCGAGCGGTACTTGCAGAGAAAGCGGAGGAAGTTGGAAGAGGAAGCTTCACCTGGACAATAACAATGGTTTGGATTTTTCATGTGTGGAGGTTTAGGATCTCTTGTATTATGGTACCTTATGCTAATTACTCGATTTTTGTACAATTTTCTAGTACTGGAGAGTCTGTAGCTCTAATTGATCATGAGTCATGTCTTGTTAAATGGCTGCGCCAAGCCAGTCTTTGAGGGGAAATCCTAGATACTGCCAAATCAAATGCTCGCAATACGAGCATCATAGACGGGCGATTATCCGGATTTTCATGGAGCATTGGTTTAACTAGCTCAACCAACTCAGGGACACAGTATCCTGTAAGCTAGTACGAAAGTATCAGATAAAATACTGAAGAAAACGTCATCCTACGTACTTTGCAGGCCCGCAATATCAGAATTGCCAATGCCCACACGTCTATTTTGTAAGGGTCGATGCAATTTCTCTTTTCGCATTCCGGAGGGACCTCAGTTCCACGATAGCGCTCACGTATCTGAGGATTTGTTTCTTCAAATCTCTGACTGAGCTCAAAATCGATGTATGCGTAGTGGCCCTTGTAGTCGGTGACTAGATTGTGTAGGGAAATGTCGAGGTGTGCAATATTGTGTCTATGCATGAAAACGGCATGCTGTAAGATAGAAGATCTATCACTGAGGAAATGGGAATCGGACGAAAAAACTTTTACCTCTATACATTGTCGTATTGCCTCAAGAAATAGTCTCAGACTACACGGTCCATCATCTGGTATGAGCTGTGAAGACCACTCCTCCATGACAATTAATGCAGTACTGTCTTCGTGGACTTGTACCAAGTCAAGAACCGCTAAATTGGCAAAAATGAGCGCATTTCCAAGTCAACGTTACCTTCTATCACTCACGTATGCAATGATTCATGGGCTGACTTCGTATTGACGGAGAAGAGAGGAAACTAATGATGTCGAATTCACGACTTCGAAGAGAAACAGCTTTGACTATGATTTTGGTACCATCGAAAACGCGCTCTCCTCTGAAAAGATTATCATGCTTCCAAAAATCCCTGAGATATACCGGAGAACATAAATGACACTGCCGGACTGCTTACCAGGCCTGGATCAGGACAGAGGGCATCATCATCAACTCCCGAGAATGTTCGACGAACGCCAGCAGGAAATTGCATGTTACATTTTCGATAATGCTCCTTGACGTCACGAACAGTGTCCAGACGAAATCCCCGAAGTCTGAGAAGGTTGTTATACTTGGGCCAGTAGGGTTTTATACGACAATTGACTTCCTCTTCATCAAAAGACGATGCAGTAGAGGCGGGAGATGAGGGTTCTCGGATATCCTGAAACCAGCTGTCAGCGGTACCGGTCATTGGATCGGAGGAGTTGCAGAACCTCGGTGAATGGAAAGGACGGGGCAGTGATGGTATCAGAGCAACAGTTTAAGAGCAATGTGGATTCTATAGGGCCACAACTATTCCGTAAAGGGTAGCATGGCCAACAGGAAAAGATAACCATTGGGAGTTATACCAAGGTCCCGAAGATCGCCTATGTGAGAGCTGACAAGCCTGTCCTGGACAAGAGTTGATCGGAAATGCAAAGTGGCAGCTTCGAAATATGTGGTAAGAGAACTGGTGTCCGGATTCGAAATGTATTGCAGTAAATGAATCAAGTGAATGGACGTCTTCATCGCTCGCTGCTTGTTCGGTGAACAAGGATGGATGAATATGTGAGATGCTGCATGGACTCACGTGCAGGATGAATGCGAAACTCGCGAGAATCCCATTCCCCTGTTGGGCTCCCCACCGTCCATCATTCAACAAGGCACCGAATCCAACAAATCGGTCTTCGCTGCTCGATGTCCATCTCCATGAATCCCTTTCCATCTTTGGTTATTGGCTTTCTGTCCCTGTTTAAGCGCTTTCCCTTTCTTGACCCATCTTTCTTTGACGCGTCACCACACTATCTAAACTGCAAACTTATCTAGCCATAGCTCAGCTTTGGGAGTCAATTCTGATATCATACATCCTCAGCTGCCTTCTGCTATCGTAAATCTGATCCAGCAGAATGGTTCGTGTCACGAATATTTCTTCCAGAGGTCAAATATCGGCCCAACCAAGTGCGGGACCACGTCATAAAAATCGATCTCGTAAGACCTATTTCCGGCTCTGAGAGAATGCAGTCTTCTTGACGCAAGAAACGCAGCGCGGGAGTCGAAAGAGGGGATGAAGCAGTTGTACGTCAGGGTCTTCGAAATGGAGGCAAGTCTCGTTCCCCGCAGAAACACCTCTCAGCTCAGGGGCACCAGACGGAATACAAAGGTGTTCAAAACTCAATTTAACTGCGCCCAAGATGGAGAATTACCAACTTTGATAACATCTAAACGAAAAGGTGCGGTGTCGTATCCTGCGTGCACTTCTCACCATGCGTCTGAAAGACTTACTAGAAATGGCATGTACTACCTGAAATTCGTGTACTGGATAGGAAACTGTCAAAGTTCGAGATGACAACGTCAAAATGAGTTCAAGTAGGGTATTTGGGTACTCACGCAACCTACTAACAATAGAAAAAGAGAAGACGACTCGGGTCCGCTATTATGAAAAAAAAAATACGTACTCTTGCCATTCTTCTACATTCGTCTTCCAACTCCATCAACCTGAGTTCATGGTTTCCTACCTAAGCAATGTCTGAGCAAAAGTTTTCGCGTCGACAACTGCATGAATAGAAAGCCGGTCCCCTCGGAAAGATTCCAGCCAGGCATCTGCAATATACTACACCAAGTTTTCCTGTCATTTTCTGTGATCAGGAAGCTTCCTCACCGCAAGCACGGATAAATCCTGTCGACCATTCGTTTTAGATTAGAAACCAACCTACAACAAGTCTAGATGCATAGGAAGGAGGATTCAGGATACTTAGATAGGAGAACTTAGGGAGGAGGCAACCACTCACGTTCAAGTAATGGTGCGGGACCGTACTCTATACAGTCTGGGACGATAGTCACTTGCCGGGTGTAAGTTTCCGATTGGGTGCGTTATCTAGGATAGAGAATGTGTCCTATACTTATAATTTTCTATACAAGCTCTTCCCCATTGTGAATTTTGTCTAAAATACATTGCGCAATATATTTCTCTTCTCTCCACAGTGTCTCAATGTCGGTCCCAATATCTTTCCCAAGTCCAAAAACGATTTCCGCCCTTCTAATCATCGTGTGGCAAAGGCCACCCAAAGTCCTCTTCCAAGCAGCCTCGTTCTCCGCGGATATTTCATCTTGCATGCCAGAAAGTGTGAGTCGCCAGCATTGAATCAAATCTTCACAGTTAGGGGGTATAGACCCTTTTGGAACAAGCTCATACAGCCGAAGAGCCGTCACCAAACGATACGAGAGATACGCAGACCCCGAATGAGAATGTAGTGTCCAGTCCCTATATGCAAATCAAAATGTCCGATATTTGTTCTTCGGTACCGTACGTCCAGACACTTACTTCCAATATTTTTCCGTTTGCAAAATATCCATCATCCATGCGCCGACAGACTCTTTTTTCTGGTACAACTCTTCAGCAATGTCATCAACCAAGACTTCGACGACACAATCTTCCCATTTTTGGGATGAAGGGTGGAGAACAAATCCATATTCGACAAACAGGGTTCGATTGCAGTGAGCACCATAGGTCAGGAATACTTCTTCACCTGTCTCAACACCAACGGGGGATGACAGAACACGAAAATGTTTTTGATTTTGCCTCTTCTTCTCGTCAGATTTGTCGAGGACCATATGGCTTCTTCCAGGAGTGTGATTAGCAAAATCTAATATCGGACAAAGAGTCAGATTGTCAGGATCAGAGCGAGACTTGGTCAACTGATGATAGATGCATCGGGTGTTGACTGGACGGCGATTTAGTACGAGTAGTCCTGAAACGTATCAGTATTGGACCAGTCCACGACGCACCGTTTAACCAGCCCCAAAGATACTCCGATACAAATTTATCATTATCCTTTTGAATCATGTCAGTAGTGGGCATATCCGATCGGGAAGATGTCTGGAGGACATCTAGATGTTCATGCTACTCGAGGCCTCAAATTTAGAAGTATACCAGGCGTTTGAGATACTGACCAGATAGTTGCAGACAGTTTCAAGATCAGAGTGAAATCTAGATGCTAATCTTTCCAAGGCGGTCGCAGAGCTTGGAGGCAGCAGACCAAGAAGTCCTCTCCCTTCTCTTAAGAGGCGCGTGAGGGGATGAGAGTCAAAATCTTGGGGAAGCGTTGATATGTAAGGACCAAAAAGAGGATCCGACGAAACCTGGTCGTTCTCCGGACGATGTAATAAAAGATGCAGGGATACCATTTGAACGGCGGTCAGACGAGGATAGTAATGTGGTGAAAGAGTTTTGATGTTCATCATACTACTTCCGGGAACGGTAAAAAGCAGGCTCGAAGGCGGGCAAGATCTCAACGCAAACAGTCCATAACCACCTGTATACACGAGCTAAAAAGACTTTGAGTAGACTAAAATGAACAATATGCACCTGACGCAAGCCTTGGTTCAACCCAGAGAGTATCCGTATCCATTCCATGATGAGAGAGCCAGGAAAGAAGAGAGAGCCATCGACTCCGGTGTGATACCATCGGTAAGTGTAGCGTGTCAAACGTTAAATAACGTTGGCAATGACGTTGATCAGCCCTAGCTGCATGTTTTATGCATGATGCGCCTGCCATACTTCTTTTCAACTGCTCTCCCTTTTGTTGCAAGAAGAATTTGTATCGCGTCAAATTTGAGGATTCCACGCAGCCAATGGCGTATGCGGCCAATGCCATCAGATAACAAGTCCTATTCGACCTCGGCTTCTCGATATCATTCAAATATCTTTCCTGCGAACAACTCACGTACCTCCGCTATCATTCTCTGACAACTCCTGCAAAAACTCATTAAATCATGCCAGTTTTCGATGCTTCACGCCTTGCCGGGAAAACAGTCATAGTCACTGGTGCTAGTGCTGGTATTGGCGCGGTAGGTTCTGAGACTTTATTGATTTGCAAGCGCGTCTGAAGGATTTGAACAGGCCACTGCTGTACTCTTCGCCAAGGTAGAGTTTACCCACTGTCCAGCGACAGAACCACGATTCACTCTCCTATGTAGGGTGGCTCCAATGTGATTCTCGTTGCTCGCCGCAAGGATGTCATAGATGCTGTCGCTCAACAATGCGCCGCCGCTCATAAAGAATCTGGTCTCAGCCAAGGAGGGAAATTTGCAACGGTCCAACTGGATGTGTCTGACAAGACTTCGGTCGCCTCTCTATGGGACAAGATCCCTCAGGACCTCAAAGACGTTGACGTTCTCGGTATGGCACCAAGTCACTTCCACTAACCGGGTCTGATCAAGATTTAGTAAACAACGCCGGATACGTCCTTGGGGTCGAACATGTCGGTACCATCAAGGACGAGGATATTGAAGGAATGTTTGCTACCAACGTCCTCGGTCTGATCTCTGTCACTCAACTCTTGGTTAGACGTACGTGCTCTCACATCAACTTTGAATTTTATTCTGATTCTGAACTCAAACAGACTTCAAGGAGAAGAAGGCTGGACACATAATCAATCTCGGTTCCATTGCTGGACGTGAACCCTATGCTGGTGGCAGTATCTACACTGCAACTAAACACGCTGTGCACGCATTTACAGCGTCCATGATGAGAGAATTGGTCAATACCCCTATCAGAGTGACTGAGATTCAGCCAGGTACGCAACACATTCCATGTTTTCCTGCCCGAATGTCTGATCAGAACACAGGAATGGTTGAAACTGAATTCTCGATTGTTCGGTTCCGAGGTGACACTTCTGCTGCCAAGAAAGTTTATGAGGGTCTTCAACCTCGTGAGTGGATTGACAACTTGTATCGGTCGAAAGAACTAAAATCACGGTTTGTATAGTTGTTGCTGAGGATATCGCGGAGGAAATCGTGTGGGCCGCTGCTCGCCCTCCTCACGTCAACATCGCAGAGGTTCTTGTTTTCCCGGTCAACCAAGCAAGTGCCACAATCAACTACAGAGGTCCCAAAGCGTGATCATAATATGACATTGCACATCAGTATATGTATCAATAGTATCCCGGAATGCGGGTATATATGCATCGAAAGATATGTAACAATAAAGATACAGAGGTTGTTTAAGCCGAGGGATATCGGAATGTGTAGCTCCATCTATGACTTGCTTTTTCTAGATTTTGATCTAGTGTGCTTGGGAGTTTCGATCGGTACTGGGGTTACTTCTTCTACGTCAGTGTCATACACAAATTTTTTCACAACGACATTTTCTTTGATGAGATCTTTGAGGGGCGATTCAGCATTGGGTAGGTTACCCAAGGTGTCTAAAATAAGAGCCTAATAACAAGCCATAACGTTGTTAGTACATTATCCACATTTACAGCAAAGTAGTTACCTACCTTCGCAGTAGGTGCGAGGCAACCCTTCATGACATCAGGTGTGTTTGAGCGAGCACGCTGCCGCGGTTTGATGTCGTCCAGGTACATCTCTGTGAAAAGACCTTGGTCCCATTTAACTCGTTTCTTTTCTTCCCCTTCGTCGAAAAGGCGCATTCGTTTGGTAGGTCGAGGGGATCTGTCGGAAGTTTCATGATCCTCGTCTTCACCAGACGTTCTGATACGCTGTCTGGGAGTGGGGCTCAGCGTAGGGTGGACCCAGTCGTCATCGTCGTCATCCGTGTCGCTTTGGGTGGAAGTTGTAGTGGGAACTACGAGGGCACTAGAATCGTCCTGACTCCGTCTTGCTCTCCTCTCAGCTCGCGCATTTCGATCTCTTTCCTTCTCCTCCTTCTCTTTCTCAGATATTGTCTTGACCTTCATAACAGGGCTTGCGGGTCTAGGTCCCTCTTTACGAATTATCTCTGTTTCAAGATTTGCAGTGAGATACCTCTGATTCTTTGTTGTGTTGGAGTTTGTCAGGGCACGAAGCGCCACAGCGCTCATATTCGAAAATGGCCCAGTATCCTGAACCATTGGGGGTCTACGACGAGGTGGTGGTCTCTCGGTACGCCGGGACGGAGGCGGCAATTGCGCTACAGACTGAGCAGGTTTTCGTGTTCGGGTCGTGCGCCGTAGTGTAGACTCGGAAGGATTCGGAGGGTTGGGTTCGTCATGACGATTCTGCGTGTCAGATGGCTCGCTCATAGATGGGGAAACTGAAGGCATTGCGTTTGCTGCAGTTGACGGTGCAACGTCCATGGCCACAGGCAGTGACTCGGGCTCTGGGTGCGACTGAGACTCGTCGACCACCGGATGGATTTCGATAGGTAATGGTTCTGTCTCCAGCGAGGGTTGTGCCATAGACCTGCTCAAAACGGTCTTCAAACTCGGTACAACCACTACTGGGGATAATTTGGTAGGCGTTGACAGTTCTGTGGACGAAGATTTTACAGAGGAAGATTTTAATGGGGTCGAATCCGGCTCTCGTTTACGCTTGAGATTAGGACTTGGGCTAGGTAAGGCAGTTCGAGATTTCGAAATCGCTGCCGAAGGTCCCACATGCGGGCGAAGCATGGTCGGAGCTCGCGTTTGGTCAACCTGTGGCAATAATTGTCTTGAATGATGAATAGTTAGAAAAGACTCTGTACACACTTTGTTACCATTCAAGCCTGACGTTACGCCCCGAGCTGCAATTCTCGACGTTTTTTCCACCGCTTTGGAAAGATTTGATTGCGGCCTCGAATAGGGCTTCATTCTAGGGATCCTACTCGTAGTTTGCTTCAAGTGTGAGGAAGAAGGTTTCGGGAGTGAAGTAAGTGGCTTGTTGACATGGGCTTCCGGAGGCTCAATTTCTTCGGGGATAGATTTTGACAGAGTATTCTGGGAGCTAGGCTGAGATGATCTCTCGTTCGGAAACATTCGCGCAAAACGAACAGGCTCTTTTCCTTTGACCGATATAGGTTCAACTGAGCCGCTTCTTTTCTTGGAAATCGATAGCAACGGACGAGCGGGAGATTGCGATTCGACCGATTTACTTCGTTGAGATGTAAATCGAATTGGACTCCCAGGCAACTTCCCTTTAGAAGGACTGAGATCAAAACTCTCGGTGCCAAAGGGTACGATCCGTCTCGCGGGACTGTCTGTCGAAGGGATTTTGAAGATGTTGGTCTTGGAAGGGCCTGGAGCAAAGAAGTTGTTCGCCACTTTGGTCGGGGAAATAGGCACGCGTTTTGCCGGTGTTCTGTCGGGATCATCGAGGTCGGCTGGTTGTAAACGAACCTTTTGTAGAGAAGTAGGCCTCCGAGGACTCGAAAATCGTATAGGTGGCGCTTCATGTATAGTACCAGAGATTTGTCCCGCTACTACATGGGATGTAGAGGGTGTCTGCGATTCCTCCTTTTCTTTCAGAGGTGATAAAGGTGAAGGTAGTAGGTGATCTAGCACAGTAACAGATGCAGGAGATAGTGAACCTAGTTCTCGCTTGCTGGAGACCGTGGTTTTCCTACGAGGTGACTTTTCGCGTACGATAGAGACTGTATCAGGGAATCCTGACATATGTTCGGTACCCTGCATCGGAAGAGCTGGCTGTGAGGAAGGTAAAGGTATCTCTTGAGGTAGCATTGCATAAGCTGCATTACTGCGACGAGGTCTGGATGAACGACGGGGAGAGGACGCTGGGAATTGTTCCCCGGTTTCTGTTGCAATCTTGAGCAATGAATCAGATTGTTCGGTCTGAACAAGGCCTTCTGACTCGTGATGTTTGATTTCATTATCGACAGTTGGATCAGGTTCATTTTCATCTACGGATGTGGTCAACTCTTTCGCAACAGCTTCCTCTTCTGAGCAGTCAGAAAAAGTTGCTTGGTTCGGAGGGTCAGATTCAGGATTACGATGCACAATGTCGTTTGGTGAAACAAGGCTGGGTTGGTGAGGTGACTTCTCTCCAATAATTACTGGTGAAGGATTCGGTGAAGATGGTAACGGAAGGCATGCAGGGGAGATATCACGCTGTGTGCGGCCTGCGGGTGATGAAGTGGAAGAAAATATTGTGCGAGAGACGGGAAGATGAGAAGGAGTGCTGGGTAGATCGCCAATGTAGACTTGGTCGGGTGAATCGCTTTCAGCGAAAGGAAACGGTTGCCCTGGAAATCTGAACGAAGAAGATAGCACGGGTGACTTTGGGGGAGGCGAAGGATTATCTTGTGCCCTCATAATTTTTGTGGCCAATATGGATGAGGGTTCTAAAATCCAGTCAGTACTGATGGGTAAAAGAAATAGTACGACGTACCGTCTTGAACATAATCATTGTCAGGCGTGCCCGGTCGAGAAACCTCCGCGTCTTTGACCGCATCTAAAAGAGGTGAATAGGCCCCGGAACTACCAGGATTTGGTGTGCCAGAAAGCCTTGGTGAGCGCCGCAATGCTACGATCCGCGCCGGCGACAAGACGGTGGGATTGGGAGTGGTGAAGTCAAAAGATTTAGTTTCTTGCGCATTGTTTGTCCCGAAAAGAAACTGGGAAGTTGGAATATCGGATGCTAGATCTTCGGTAGGGAGTGGAGAGGCAGGTTTAGACATGGCGGATAGATAAAGAAGGGTGGATTATGGAGATCTTAGCATGCAGGAATATAGCTACGATTGTTACTTTGCAAGTGCCGGTGGCCTAAACCAACATGCGTCTCACCGTCTGCGAACCATGCTTTCTTCACGTGATGGGAAACCTCTGAAGGGTTTATTAAGTGCATCACGATCTTCCTGAATCCCATCATGCAGAGTCGCAAGAAAATACGTTCTTCCAACAGCTAGTACTACATTCAATGCTCAATATCGCTTGGTTTCTATTTCATTCCTCATTTTCAAAAACCTCAATCTCCACGCTTCACAAAATCCCGACCACGTGGATCCCGGTAGCTTAAGCCAAAGGCCCGTCTGTCGCTCTCGTCGTCGCTAGATGGTAGGATTTCCACACTCAGCAATCATCTACACAAGGAACAGGTCAAGTCACAAACCGAGAATAGGAGGATCGCGGTCGTGCCCCAGTCCTCACTGTAGTATCACTCTCATTCGGGGCGTGACGTGACCCAGGGGTCGCCTGAGTGTCTTCGTACCTTTCCTTGGGTCCACGAGGTATGGGGCTGTTTAAGTTCTCTGTACGACTGCCATGCGATTGGAGTTGGCCCTTCAGCTTGTGGAGGAACAGAAGTTTCAGATCGACAAGACGAGTGCTTAACTCAAGGATCATTCACCTCTTCGTTCTCTCTTGCAAGCATCTGAAGGGAGTTGTTTTGTTGATCGATCTTCATTTTCATCTGCAAAAGAATCTCGTCAAGTGACGAAAGGTCGTGTACACCATCTTTTCGTTCATCAGACGAAAAGGAACCACTTGTTTTGTGACGCTTCGCATCTCTGGGACTTAACGAGTGGTCCTTGTGCACACGGCTCTTTGGCCTGTTAGTACCTTCGTCGGACGAAGAATAGTCGAGGGACTTTCTCTTCAAAGTTGCTTTTCTCTCGGATACGAGTTCATCCGTGAGACCTTTTGCCTCGACTCGCATTGTCTGTAGCGCCATTTCGAGTCTAGTATTGATGGTTTGAGTGACCTCGGCGACAAACATATCAAAAACCTTGTCCCAAGAATCTCCGAGGGTGCGAATTCCTTCCTCGAGACGTTCTTTGCTTTGTGCGTGGCTAAGAATGACTTCTGCCAACGGGGGACCAACAGCGGAGGCAGCAGATTCTGAAATTCTTGCGAGTGTGACAGATATATCATTATACGTCTCAAGCTTGCGTTCTTCTTGGTTAAACGTCAACGTATCCTGGACGATTTGACTTGAGACTCTGGATGAGAATAAATATGAATTACCAGTTCATCGGAGCCTCGTCAAAACTTACGTTGTGATTTTGCGAAACATATCCACCATCTGCTGGGAACGGACACTGGGACCACTGGGCCTTTGATCGTTCGAAGGTCCTTGTTTAGACAAAGTTACGTTTTCCGTGTCAATCTTGTCGTTCGTTTGTTTCATTCCGTCTGAAGATTGTTCATTGCGAGAACTTGATGCAGACGACTTCATCTCCTAATTACCTACAGGTAAGAATAGGAAATGACGTGAAACAGCTGAACTTACTCTTGGATCCTTGCTCGCAGACTTCAAATTGTCTTTGCTCGATTCCTTGCGCTGAGAGTGAAAACGCTCTACGCTCGCCTCTCTAGACGTGCTAAGCCTACCTGCATCGTTACGTTGCAGCGATGTATCTTGGCCGTCACGGCAACCAGCTGAGTTCGTAGTTAATCTAGACGAGGCTTGACGAGCAGAATGCGGTTCTTCATGATAAGGTAGAACACTGTCGTCGTCTTCTATCTTGCACCGACGGAAAAGATCACCCTGCGAGGCCAAAGAGGCGACGGTTCGAGTACGCGGAGAACGGGAACGCTGGGATCTATCTTGGGATGCTCTGTCGTTCTTGCTGTAGTTAGAAGTGTTTCGACGGCCGTATTGAGAATAACCTGGAGTGAATGGGTGGCACTTGATACCAGGCCAATTTGGATCTGTCGGATGCACGAAGCTAGGATAGATTACATTGGGAAAGGACCACATCAACAACGAGACATGACGCACCGACATTTGTCTCCTTGATTACACGGGGTCCTCAATGACTGACCGCGTTCGTCGAAGTACTAAAGAAATTGAACGAGATGAGTACAGAACATAAACGAAACCCTGACTCGGACTGACTCTACACTGATATTTCTTGTATGGTACTCCATGCGCGTTCTTGAATGACATTTATCAGAAAAAAAGTGGACGACGCCAAGATTCGTGTTCACAATCTATGAATCGATAGAACGACGTAGAACGACGATTTGGACAAAACGTGACGAGGAACAATCGAAATTTTCGATTGACGAGCCACGTTGACGGCCCGTTCCGCAACAGGCAGGCTTGAAAATAATAAACGCGTCTCCTTGGCCGCAATGCTCAACGCTTCCAACTAGTTGTTCATCAGTGTTTATTGTCATATCCCACTAGATGACTATCGTCCACGCACGACCACTGGCGGCCTGCGTGCATAATCTACATCACACTCGCTACTCCGGTGCCCCTAGCTTTTGCGCACCAAATAAGTGCCGGTTCATGAGGTGTGGGGAACCAACTGCCCGCAACTCATAATACAAGTAACTTTAAGCTTGGTCCAGCGTGAGTGCGGCACATAATGCATATCTGGTAGGGGCGACCCAAATCTACACCATGGTTCTTCAGTCCCGAACATCAAATTAGGCTTCGGCGTTATATGAAGATGCTCAGCCTCAGGCCTCAAGCCTCAGATCAGGCTCCGAAAGGTTAATGAAATACATGATCATCAGTTGGTTATACAGCAGCGAGCTACAGTCAGTTTCAGTATGTACTATAAACCGAAGTTAAATCCTCACATTCATGTTAGACTTGAAATGAGCCTTGCATACCTTCAATATTAATCGCTATCACTAAATGTTACAACGTCATTGTCATCTTCTTTTTCGTTGTCTCTTGTCCGTTCATATTGGCTAATGTCGACGGACACTGTGCCTTCTTCCATAAGGGCGTCTTCTTCTAGGTTTCTGTTGCGCTCGAACAATTGACGTCCTGTTCGACAAAGCTGGTATTGAACCTTGTTGCAGCAGACGATCTGGAACACGTACCCGAAAGTCTCAAGGCAACTTTTTTGTATTCTTCACGTTCTTTTGGAGTGAAACCCTTGAGTTTTTCTTCTTCTTCCCGGGACTTCTTTGCAGCTTGCTCAGCGTCAAATTTGTTCTTCCAAGCCTTGAAAGAGACTACAGTCACAGGTGTTCCACGAGTTCGAGCCTCCTCCTCCTAAATGAAAGAATTGTCATTCATTTCTAGAACTCCAAGCTTCGGAGAATACGCAACCTCCATCGCTAATCGTTCTCTTTCCATTTCATCCTTCTTACGTTTTTCTGTTCGAAATCGAACGAGTTCGGACAACTGCTCTCGGAGATGTGAGACGAGCGTAAATGTCATCGCCATTCCAAGATTTTCGTCTCCCTGGATCATAGTCAATTGGCGTTTGAAAACGAATAATCGAATACCCACCACTTTCTTCAGCTCGTTAATGAGATGTGCAGTCTCGGATGCATCTACTTCGCCTCCGAGCGAATCCAAGGACAACTCCGGTAATGTGTCAGGATAGTCATCCATGTAATGGACGTGAAGCCTCAATTTTACTGATCAAGACTATCAACCACATAATCGAACATTTGAAAAGAAATAAGCAGAAAATTTACACGTTTCCTCGCCCTCTGGGAGGTCCTCAGGCTCTACATCTATCTGTATATCCCTTTCGGACGTTTCTTTAAGTAAGCCTCAGTGAGAGCGCAGTTCGACAAACACCTATTGATACGAACTAGTGAGTTCCGTAGGATAGATTGATTCAAGAACCTGAATCTCGTCAGAATAGCGTCGAGAAAATAATCAGCGGATAGAAGTACTTCAAACTCTTCAAGCAAGACCGAAGACATCATCGTGTTGGGAAAGCAAACCGAAATTCCAGTCTTACATAACAGCCGAAATGTCTCTTGCACGTCGACTTTGCTGTCCTCTCTTTGACTCGTTCAGAGCTTTCTCACTCAACAGACTACAGAACAGATTGCTTAGCTCTTCGACTTCTTCTTATTCCTCTTTACCTTTACCTACCAACGAGAAAGAGGCTTGGTCTATTGCGACTGATGCGGTACAAGAACAAAATGCCCTTATCTCAAAAAAGATTAGAGCTGGGGTCGTTTTCCATCAAACTCCAGATCAAAGATGGGCAGAAAAATCCAAGAATGCTCAAGAAGCTTTGGAAAGATCTCACATAAACCCATATTCAGGTTTGGAGTGTCTACCAGCTGGCAAATGAAGAAGACTTATTCTAATATCAGGTCGAAGTGTACCGGTCACTGATGGCAATGTTGCATCAGCCCTGAAAAAACTCGATACTATCCTCAACCGTAATAAAGTGCGCAAACAATTACGATTGACTGAAAGACACGAGAAGAAGGGCGTCAAGCGGCGGAGGTTAGAAAGTGAACGTTGGAGGAGACTTTTTGCGCATGAGGCACGTTCATCATTCTTATCTGTTCATGAGTTTTTCATTCTAATCCATCTACAGGTCCGAAAAAACGTGCAACTCGTAACAAAAATCCGAAATCGTGGTGCATGATGCATGAAGGGAAAGGTCTATTAGTATCCGCTGTCTTTCGAGCACATGACTAGCTTAACCGCGACCGCAAGAAGGCATGGTGTACCACAACGTTCCCTCACTTGAAACTAGACACTACTAATTGACTATTGTCGTTGCAAACCTGTGACTTTGTGTGTGTGACTTTTCACCGCCAAAAGGACACACTATTTGTGGGGCTACTGAAAGATCTCACTGCGACGGGTGTCCTTTCAAATTCTTGAATAAAAACTCAGTCACAATTCTGATGCCTCGTGCTTAACACGATGGGGTTCATGACTACACTCCAACATAGACGTAGAGTTGAACCCAGAACGGTATGTCCATAGTCCATATGCCTCCAACAAAACATCTTTCATCCAATGAACGATCGAATACCGATCAGCTAGACTTCTGAAAGTATGTCCGAGTCCATACTCAATTATTTGACTGAATCCAAGTATTCTGGGACCGAGACACACGCGTCCAGAATCGACTTTGACAGCTATTTCCACTCAGGCATGCCTCTGCTACATTGTCCTCGGCGGCATATCCCGACTTGACCATTATGACAGAATGTTGTTGACGAGAAAGCATGCAAGGATGGTCGACGTAGTAGGAAACAAACCGAACACTTAAAAGGCGTCGTTTGAAGCTCCCTACTCCCACACAACTTACCCACTGTTGCAAACTAACTCTTCTGAAAGCTGAAGATGTGTCAGAATGTACGTTCTTCGGCCAATCATACACTAAACTTGAATATTAATCTCGTATTTTGGCTCAGGTCATTGATGGACGATATTACACTGAATGTGGTTCGTGCCTACTTCTCAAATTAACGACCTTATATTCAATTTCAAAATTACATAGGCCATTTTTTTCCAATGAGCACCGCCAAAGAAGACTGCCTGCGGCCCAACTGTCTCTTCAGTCAAAGACATGCTCACCCCATTGGTACAGCCTCGATATTTTTTGGTTTTGAATAAATCGTCGTTTACGCCTTCCCTCAGGTTGTAGATCACCTCATTGCATCCGCACGATGTCTCTACCCAAGCGAAACCCGATCAGGTTAAGCAACATGAAATGCCCAGATTGTCGAGCAAGAGATGGCGCGTTTGGCCCCGGACCTCGATGATCTGAAATGTGGCGTCTATCTATTATTAGCAGGGTATACTTGTACACATATATTTGTCTTGTCTTGTTCTGAATCAAGGTTTCATATATTCGGTTTACATAAGAATCGTCGACATCCTTCTCGTTATTTTTGCACTTACCAAAAAGAAAGTTAAGAAGGAATTCAAAGGGCACAAAATACAAGGAACAATAGGATATTGTTCCAGGAAAGACGTAAATGCGTGCAACCTTGGACGACTACAAAGAAGTCGCCTAATATGGAGATGATATTACCATATAAGGAACAAAAGCCTTCGTCGCAACCGTGGGTCCTTGTACTCATGTTATGCAGACGCTTATGTAGCCCATGTAGTGCAACAGTTATATATTCAACCCCCCTAGTAGATAGATGTGTAATATAACTATCCCTCTCGCTCGCCCACGTCGATTCTGTAACAATGTACAGAGCAACAGATAACCTCAGGACTTACCTACGAGAAGCAGCATTGCCAAAGATGGAGAACGATCGAGGAGCACCTTCCATGCCCGCGACAGGCCACAAGAGTCACCTGAATGACCTCAAAGTTCGGCCGGAGGGATGGAGAAGACTAGAAAGTATATATGTCTTGCACGACTATTGTAGGCTGGAAAACATCGTGGCGACTTGTACGAGCGGTTTGCTTGCCTTGATAACATGTGGCTCATATTACTCTAGGGATGGATGACTATATCCCTACAACTTCACTGGGAGTCGAAGACGAAGACAGCGAATCTGGGGACACCTTCTCCATTCCGTGTCAAGAAACCATATTCCATATACCGTACTCTCCGGAACGAAGGCCGAGCAACATCTTGCGGTAAATTTTACTTCTCTACTTCGTTTGAAAGACATCTTAATTTTTAAGCAGACTTACCCCATGGATAGACAAATTACCACTTATGACAGTTCAGCGAACACTTCACGTTCTCTTTCCCGAAACGACTGCCAAATGGGAGTTCAGATTGGACGACGATAATGATTTGGACCGAAAAATACTCCAATATTTCATATGGACCTCGCCTTGGTCGGAAAACCAGCGTCTGTCTTCTGATGACCTCAACCGCATGGAGAGGGCCTCCGTCATCGTCGCCTTCCAGCCCCCTTGGATACTTTCTCCACAAGATATCAAAGAATTTGCCAGATGCAGATCGGTAAGTCCATCAGATCCGTTCCGTGTTCTTGATACATTGAGCAGATAAATGGCAGTTTCCGACGTACAGAGCACCCGGTAATGCATATGCCATCGATGATCTTAGAAGTGAGGAAAGAGCATGGGCAAAGGTGCGTCTTTCGACTGGTGTTCATCAGGATCTTATTAAGAAAGGGACAGCTGTGGGACGTCTGCGTTACTAGGAAAACTCCCTGGTTTGTTTTGACATCATATAATCAATGGGTATTTGGCATGTTCACTCAAGGTGAGTAATTATCAAAGATGTTGTGTAAAGTCTTGTTAAACACGAATTAAGGCTGGACAGCGGCATTTGTTACCAAGGTCTACGAATACAACTCATTCGAACCGACCATTGTGGAGTTGTTGACATTTTGGATAGCTTCAGCAATGGGAATTGCATCTAACTTCCAATACCCGAAGGTGTGTGAGGTGTTTGACGGTGTGCATGAAACACCCAGTACAGTGTATGATGTGTCGGTTCAAAATCCTGAATCCGCCTTCGCTCTATACTGCCTGTAATATTCGTCCATATAAATTAATGTCTCAACGGATCTATTTCGCATGTAGGTACCTGAACCAGTTCACCTCCCACCTGCCTCCGTGAGACCTACCGGGAATCTCGCTAACTTTGTGACTCCAGCAATTTCGGAGTCGAATTGGGATGGGAAAAGTGTTGGTGAGCTGTAACATGACATCAAGGTAACAGAATAAAAATAATTGAATGTCCTTTATAGACGCAGCTTCGTCTGCAGAGGTATTTCGCTCGGTTTCACCAGTTTTGTCCGAAGAGGGCCTCGGGGAACGACCGCTTCCAGTAGAAAGATTGAAGGCTCTGAACAAGGATCTGATTCAAAGATGGACAAAATCCCTTGGTTCGTCGCCGGAAGTTCCAGATTTCAGCCACCGGAGAGTGACTCTATCGGATACTATTCAGGACCGCGGTGATTGGCTAGTGTGATAAAGAAGTACACAAATTGTAATATTCATCGGGGACGGATCAATATAGTGGTACATGACGAAAGTGGGTGTTTCTGTTAAAAATCAAGTAGTTATTGGTGTACTACCGCCGTGTGATGAACTGGGGGTTCTTTCGGATATAGTGGCTGGATGTTGCCGATGAAGGGTGTTTTCGTCTTGGCCGAAGGGTACATATATTCCCCGTCTCACAGAAGACAACGTTGATGGTGGACGTATCTAAAAGTAGTCGTCAGTGGCGATGCAGGAATGAGATAAAAAAAGACTGACCGAAAGAACGGGCTTTAGATATGGATACGATGTCTCATCCTGGGCAGAATAGAATTCCAAAAGGATACTGAGAGCATCTGTGAAAGGCATGTGTGAATGAACGATGAAACATATCATATGCATACCTCCAACGAAGCAAAGGTTAGTCTCATTGAATGCAAAGTGTTCTACCGCGAGTCGAGACACGTCCGGTGAAGAAGCAAACCTAGGAGGTGTGGGCAGAGAAGCAGAAGGGGCAGAGTTCGAGATTCGAGCATCTAGAGACAAAGAGTTGGGCCCGTCTACAATGCACTGACCCAAGATATAGCATGCAGCTGCAATCACTTGAGGCGGAAAAATAATACACAATGGTGTCCGATAACTATGATTGTTATTTTTAGGACCAAATGACGGAAAGAACAGAGCTGAAATACAGACGAGTCGTGGGCGATAGTCCATGCGTAATCTTGGACTACTCTATCATCAGGTGCGACACTGAAAAGGTCGACCAAATATGCATGCGGGCTCTCAACTGTTAGATCAAAACACAGAGCTTCGAGAAGATATTCTTCGACCAATAAAATATCAGCTTGAAGCGCGTCCACTTCCTGTGTTCTAAATTAAAACTAAGGTTTTGGAGCATTGGAGGATTTCGTACTTTGGAGTCAGAAGGAATGTCCATGACATCGACACCACTTGCTTTCGAATGATATACTTTTGCAACATCACGAAGTTTTCGGCCGCATTCTTCAGTTTTCGTGGCAAGGAATATGCAAGAAGCCGCTACATCCTGAGGGCGAAGTTATAGCACAAATAATACGGTATCAAGACAATACTTACTTGCCGGTGGAAGTCTGACATAGAGAAGCGCAGGTAGAATCTATAGAACCACGTAGCGGCCGTAAATAAGGCCGGGGACGGTCTGTAACGACTTTAGTGAGCTTCCCTTTGAAGTCTAGAAGTAGACGTACAGTTTGAGCGAGGTACCCAAGCGGAACAGAAATTCAACACCTCTTGCAAGCTCATAGAGTACTTTATGAAGAGGAACAGGAGAAGTGACGGCCTCAAGAGCGGAGAGAGGGAATAACCATTGGCTGTCAGTGTCCATATTCAAGTCACGGTACGGTCACATGCCTACGACAGTCACTTTCTTCTTTACTCTGAGTCTTTAATCAAAGTCTCCCATAGTAGTCTGCTTCACTCCTCGGACTAAAGCCTATGTGCGGTTGTATCACCGGTCAATGCTTCTTTTTCCTGTCCTTCTTTTTCTCAGCTTCACTTGGCTTCAAGTCCCAAGAGGACCATTAAAGTCAATCTTTCTTTCATTGGTAAGTTCCCCGGGTATGTCTATCGCATCCATTAGCTACGTTTGATTCGTTTCAAACCCAAACTTTAGATCTGCCAGTAGACGTTGATCAATTGGCACTGTTTTTTTTTTCTTTCTTTTTTTTTTCTCGAGTCCAGGAATTCGTTCAAGCTCGACCTTATCGATTGTCTTTCGTATCACCAGACACCGTTGCTTTGACGCTCATTCGCACGGAACTATCCACGCGTTCGAGATTGTCCTTTTTATCATCCGCAAGATTGTTCCGTTCTGGTTTATCGGTTTTCCGTTCTCACCCCTTGGCTTCATCTGCATCTTCATGTCGGTGATAACCTTGAGTCATCACCAGGTCAGTCTAGGCAACCGCCCGGGATTTTTATGCTGAGAGCCATGGAACATCTATCGGGAACTATGCACATACATGCAGTAAATGTCAATTTCTTCACACCACTTTTAATAATAGCTGATGAGATGTACAATTTACAGTAAAATGCGTGCATATGAGTGTAAATGATATACTACGGGTATTGCGTTTCGATGGTCAAGAAGTGTCTAGGTCTAGCTCCCGGTGTTCTGCAAACAGCCTGGACAAAAACTGTTGAGGTGGGGGTCTGTACCACCAAAGGTTATCGAGAACCTGAGAGCAACTAAGAAATAAAAAGCTAAAAACTTACGGTACTGCTCCGGAAACTGACGGCTGGGATTTATGGGGGTTAGTTGGCGTCACGAACTATATAGGAGAAGAACAACTCACTATTGCCAGCATGTCCTTGAACAATTCGGACCACAATCGGGTGGATGTCTCACGCTGAACTTACAATAGCGGTCCTCGCACGGAATCTGCCCCTCTCTAATAAGTTCTGTTTTGAACGTGGACAAATTTTCAGACCGACCAATTCGTCTGGCTGTCAAACTCATCAGATCGAAGCATCAAATAGGGAGCGGTGAGGACGACATACCAACCGATATATGTGGCCACAACGAGTGTAAGTGTTCGTCACTCTGTATTCCAGTCAGTATCGTTCCCAAGGGGTCTCCCCGTTACAACTTACTGCCGCCATCTGCACATTTTAACGACGAGGTTTTATAGGGTATCGGAGCGCGGTTTGGTAGGTTACCTGTATCATCGACTAGTATAGAGGTTCTCTCTTTTATACGTTGGTGACAAAAGAACCGATATCTCCTGAGGTTGTGTCTTTTGCTGATGCACTCATCGATCAAGATTCGGGCCGTTTGTGTAAATAACAACAGACTTTTTTTGCGTTTAAAGAGACCGTTACTAAAATCACATCCTCTTCCATCTGTAACGAGATCCGACAGCAACTTGACATTATATCCAAGTCCGCATTGCGTCATTAACTTGGAGGATGAATGCACTACAGCAGTGTATCTACTCGGAAAACCCTACTGTCCCCGATGAGGACAAGCCTCGGCTCTTTCGGCAAAAATATCCTTGCAGCTTCTGATCTGCACTCTCCCTACGCCTGGATTCCGGCGGAACCGACCCTGAGCACATCTATGTATAAGCTATTCTTTCCATAACCAGGAAGCGGATATTGTCAAATTCAACGGGAGTTTGACGGGATGAAGTTACAGTAGATTTTACAAGATTGCTAAGTACACGTTTCCGATTCTCCTTCGTATAACCGGAAACACATTTTTTTTATCTGTACAATCCGAGAATGTGGCCCAGGCGAGCACTCGGAAAATCGCGATATTAAGCAACTTTACCCAGCGAACATGCCTACTAGATATTGACTCACACCTTCCGGAGTAAGGCTGCCAACATCGGAGAATACCAAGGAAATGAGGTCAGGTCTGGAGGGATTGCAATTGAGAACGCGTGGCATTAGTCGTTTAGAATTTGCGGTACCTGGTGTAATCAACATCCGGATTATTCTGGGCAATCTGTTCTTGATTTATCTGGTGTGGGTTGACTTCCGATGCATTATTTGATTGGGTCTTCAAGCTCATCCCCGGCGGACGGGGCTGCGTGAAAGAAAGTAATTTTGGGTTGTGACTCGGTAGGTCGTACTGCGATAGAGGAAACAGTCTATGAAACTTGTAGCTGGAATGAGGATGGATGAGATCTTGGAAAGGGGTCGAATGAAACACTGCCTACCTTTCTGCCAGAGCGTAGAATGGTTTGTTTGCCGCCTTAGCTATGATAGCTATTTGGTTGCTGCCAACTGCATTGATGAGTCCACCACTCTCTACTACGGCTTCAGATCCCACCAGCACAAAATCGACTTTGTCAATAGCATAGGCCACCGCGGAGTCGAGAACGACTGAGCATGGTATTCCCACGGCTCGTAATTTTTCTGCGGTCTTGATTCTGGCTAGACTTTAGCAAAATGAAAGAGACCAGGAGAGGAGACCGACCCTAATCCACGCGGCCTAGCTTCCGTGACGAAAACTAGAAGGATCATGAAACACTAACACTGCAAAAACTCCACAAGGAACCAACCTGAAATTCTCTTCCGTCTGTGCGCCATTAATAAAGTCTGCATAACCACTCTTGAATAGGAGTGGGTCAAAATCTTGAAAATGAGATAACGCTGGTTTGCATGAAAACATCTGTGTGTAAACGTGGCCAGACATACAACTGAATCATCCTTGATGAAATCGAACGCGAGTTCCGCGATCTTTTTACGATAGGTCAATGCTTCGACGACGTATTGCTGGCCTTGACGAATCAGTTCAGTTTTCAATTCCGAGAAATTCTGCCGTTAATGAATAGACCGTTCATAGGCACTGCCGTGATGAGGCTCACCGCAGATGGATGAGGGAACAAAGTGATAAACTCTATGAACAACTCGCAGCCAGCGTTGAGACTTATTGGATTAGGAGATTTGAGATTCAGTTCTTCAGCTCCGTCCTTCAGTTCCTTGACAAGCTCAAACATCGTCCCGGCTAATAAAATGAATAGAATTGGAAAATGTCTTGGTTTGTGTAACGTACCACGAGATTGTTCAATCATTTCCGTCAACGCAAGTATTGCCGCTAGAGGAGTGGAAAGCTTGGACGGTATGTCAAAAGGATCCAAAGCAATGATGGTGTTCAGAAACGCACTTCCTCGTTCTTCAGAAGGCGTTGGTATGTTTCAAAGATTTCGAAATCGGACATTGCAAGCCACCGCCAGACAGCCTGGTAGAAACTTTACAGATACTGCCGCCACCCGAGGGACTGGAAGAAATGAGAAAACAGTTATGGAGTCACTGCTTACAATTAGCGTGACGAGCGGTGTCACGGTGACTGATTGAATACACGTGGTATTCTTTGACATCGGGAAGGGATTTAGAGGTTTGAACGTTGTGGCGCATGGTCAATAATGATGAGGCCACACAGGTCGTCTCCAGCGATATGGTTCGAGATGGGCGTGTAAACTGTCTAGAATCGGCGCTTGCGGCCATCTTTATTCCCAAAACATCCCGCTCTATTCACAGAAGGAATCTAAGATCTTCGGAATAGGCAAAAATTTTCTGTAACGCGAGATTCGGCACTAGGTTTGTATACGCAGGGGGTCGGAGGATCACAACCCTAGGACGGCCCTTCGGGTAGTTGAATGGATGACGACGAAAAAATATGAGGGTTACGATATACGATAAAGGAGAGTCAAATGGTTGTATCTAACAGCTTGAGGAATGTTCATCGAGCTGAGCACCAACGCCACTGGGAGGGAGTGCAACCGAAAACATGGTGGAAAAAGCGCCTCTGTTCGGGGAAGCAGGTGTGGGTGGATGAGGGTGCAATCAAGATACTTGCCGGGTATAGAGAAAATAAGGGTGTTGCTACAGGAACCGTCAAACGAAAGGCGCAAGATCCAACTCGCCAGCACATTGAAAATTGAATATTCAAATAAAGTACAAGGGCTGGCGGCATACGTAAACTTTTAGGCCAAGAAGTGACCAAATCGGGAGATAGCGGGCGATAATTGAGCAGAATTTGGGCAAAAATGAGCATGTCGTTACACGTTTCGCGGCAAAGAAAAATATTTATTTTCCCCGCCCTGGACACCTGGACAGCGAGTCGGGCCCTAAAAAGCCCTGGTTATGTCCATAGCCCTGTCCTTTATCCTCCCTCCCCTCCCTCCACACATCGTGAGTACTGGTCATGCTCCCTTCTTTTTCTTTCGTTTCTCATCTTCTCTGTCTCGTACCACCACCTTATCATCGCCATGTAGCGCTCAATCTTCTCCCGCCGTCGGTCTCTACAAATGGACAACAAGAACGTGATTGTGCATTTCAACAGCACTGGCGTGCTCGATGAGTGTTCGTGTCTTTCGCTCTCTGTCTATCGGCGCGGTATCCTAACGTTTCTCTCTTTTTGCTTCCGTCTTCCAGGGAGCAGGCACGTACCGTTGTACCTCCGAATTCCTAACTTCTCAATTCTCACTTCTTTACAGGCGCACCAGAATTCCTTTAACCACCGCGGAGGCCCTTGGCGCGACATATGCGCGCGCCCATCGTTGGCTACAAGCACTTCGCCAACAGCTTATTCAACAGTACAAATGGAGGGATTCTGCTTCATCTGATCCACGCATGTTGTTCAGTCTCGAGACGTCCTCAATATGGCGCTCGTCTGTCGGTTTACCCGCCGGTCCTGCTCTCCGGCTACAACTCCCTGTCCACGCCAGTTCGTTTTTCTCTCCTGAGCGCCGAGTCCAGTGGCAGATGGTCTTCCACAGTGACATTTTCGAGTCTGTGCGCAAGATATGTCCACCGATTAACGATATCTTGAACCTCATTCAATGCCTCCTCACCGGTCTCGTCACCCTTGTCTTTGAAGAACAGATGCCCAACGGGATATATCGCACTACCCGTGGACTGCCACCGGTTTCCTGGGTCAATGCCAATGAAGCCCTCCTTGTGGACATTTTTGGATCCTCCCATTTCAAGGCTCTACGAAAAGCTTGCAACGATACAGAATCAGCCTACAAGCTCGAGATCTTGCCTCATCGTCGCTGAACCTTCCTTCCGCATTTCCTTGCTGTTTGGCTGGTCCCAGCTTGAAAAGAAAAAGTCCCTTTACTTTATAAACCTGGGGAAGTCCCCTAATCGCCTGTCTTGTCTTATTGCTCATCTTATTGCTTGTCCTCACATCGTATCAAATAGGCTCTCCCACTATACGCAATTTTTACTTCGTCGCACATAAGCTTGTATCGTATCGTACCGTACCGTACCTTGCATCATTCCTTTTATTACTCACTCTTAATTTGCCATTCACTGTTCGTTCAATATGTATCATTGGTTTTTTTTTGTCTTGTTTTTCGGTTCTTTCTTGCAGTAGTATGTCTATTGTATGCCGGGATAATACGCTATGCTCGTCTACATTAGTTACAACCAAAATGATCTTGTCAAATTGTCTTGCCTCGATTTGATTCTTTAAAGGTTTGGCGTCTAAACTTGAGCTCGAACCCGTGAACAAGTAAAAATTAGCGCCGGTGGGACTTACGTTACCGTTTTGCTTCGAGCGACAATGTCCACCACTATCCTATGCCAAAGCAAAGCTTGCCCGAACGGCAATCCACCATCTAAACTAGAGTGCCCCACCTGTAGCAAGTAAACGAAGCAAACTTCGTATACTTTTCATATTCCTGACTTTTCATAGGTTGGGCATTCGCGGCTCATTTTTTTGTGGTCAAGAGTGCTTCAAGGCCCAATGTGAGTTGCCACCACCGTTGACGATCAACCTATCTGATGTTATCCAGGGGTAGGTTTTTTTGATGTCCCGAAAATAGGTTGACAATACTTAACGACAGTGATGCTATTTCGTCCTTCAGAAAACCCACAAGATCATTCATGAGATAGCCCAGAAGCCTTCTTCCACAATCAATGTTGGGGGAAAAGGTGCGTAATTGTTCACTGTCCAAGAGAAGAACCCGGACCAAAAGCCTGCACATTCAGATTCCTATAATCCCTTCCCTAACTATGAGTTCACCGGTTCCATCAGACCGATGTATCCTCTATCTGCAAAACGCCGAATTCCTGACCACATTCCACGTCCCGACTACGCTGCCGATGGTAGAGTCAAAGCTTTCTTCCGTCAAATGAACTTCCTCATGTAAGCTCACGGCCACCTCAACTTCCTTCCTTCTACCTCAGGGAAACCTATGTCTGAAGTCAGGGCTGCCGGACAAGCACCTCGTATCTTGACCAAAGAGGAACAGGACAAAATGAGAACCGCCTGCCGGGTAAGTACTGTACATCCAGTATCTTTTTCTACCGCGGCTTACTTTTCGGGATTCGCTAGCTCACTCGAGAAGTCCTCGACATTGCTGCTTCTCATGTACGGCCCGGTATTACGACCGATGAACTGGATGAAATAGTTCATAATGCTACCATCGAACGAAATGCCTATCCGTCTCCTTTGAATTATCGAAATTTTCCCAAGTCGGTTTGCACGTCAGTCTAGGCTTCGTATCTTTTTACATCCTTCTTGGTTTCATGGCCCTTCCCTTCTCTTAAACAGATCTGTAAATGAAGTCATCTGCCATGGTATTCCGGACCAAAGGAAACTTCAAGAAGGAGATATCGTTAATATAGGTTCGTCCGACTCTGGGTGTCGTGGTTAAATCTTTCACTCACTGGCGCGTGTCAGACGTATCGTTGTACTATGACGGTAATTCCCTTGGTTGTAATTTCAGCCGAACCCTGTCTTCTGACCAAATTCTGCTACCTCAAGGCTTTCACGGAGACGTCAATGCGACCTACCCAGTGGGACAGATCGATGAGGAATCCCAAAAACTCATCCGAACAACTCGCGAATGCCTCGACGAGGCTATTAAGTTATGTAAACCCGGTGCTCTTTTCAGGGACCTCGGAAAGACCATGTGCGCCTCGGAGTTCCCGAGTTCATTCTCCATGTACCTCGTCACCAATTTCTTATCTGTCCCATCTTTCCTCACCTAGCGAGCCGATTGCTCGGGCAAATGGCTGTAGCACTGTCCGTACATACACCGGGCACGGTATTCACGAGCTTTTCCATTGTGCTCCCAATGTTCCACACTATGCGAAAAATAAAGCTGTTGGGACGATGAAACCTGGCATGGTGAGTAAGGCCCTGGGGCAAAAGGATCGCCTGTACTGAAAATGGCAACTGATGATACAATCGTTCCAACAGATTTTCACTATCGAACCTGTGGGCAACTTTTTTTCTTTTTGTGCGCGGCTCAGGATTATCGATTGATTTCTGTTCCTTTTTTTTTCCCGCAGATGATCAATTTAGGATCTAATTGGGGAGAAGTCCATTGGCCAGATAATTGGACTGCGACTACTGTCGACGGTAAACGCAGTGCCCAATTTGAAGAGACTCTTCTGTAAGATTTTTCCACTTTTTCGGAACATCATTATTGCTGACGAATAGCAAAAAGTATCACTGAGTCCGGTGTAGAGATTCTTACAGCTGGGAAGTCATGAATTTATACGGATCTGTGATTATAGAACATTTGTAACATTTGTTCATCGATGAGAGTCGCTAGTTTTATTCTCAAAATACATTGCGCAGGCCGTATCTTTGGCCTTCCCACCTGTTCTTTGTGGCTGTAAAAGCTATATGTACTGTGGACGACACTGTGGCGCAGATATAATGGCAATTAGCTGTGTTCTACTCAGGGATATAATAATACTGTCTTAGAAAATGGGGCTTTAGAATTCAGATGTGGCCATGTATTCAGCAACATATTTTTCAGAGAAGGGGTCTGGTGAGTATTGCTTCTTTCCCCGAAAATACATGTCTAGAACTCAGTAACTGCATATGCATCTTCCCGGTTATGAAAAATCCGTATCACGAAAAACAAACGTTGATCTCACTATTCGACGACTGGAAAACCATCGATTTCTTGTGAAGAGAATCTTAATATACCAGGATCGAATCTAAGCGCAAAACCACAATTACCGCTGCAACCAGCGATGATCTCTGTGTCCAGGCTAATACTGAGTCTCATTACTGTGATAGCTACACAAACATCTAGCATCACAAGTCCCAAGTTACACCATATGTGAAAGAAAAGTCCCTATCTGCTGTCCGTGTCTTTTCCTCAGCCTTCGTATGATTTATTCTGCCTTCGGATGGTTTTTTGCTTGCCACATCTCCTCATTGATAGTACCAGTGGCTTCAACGAAGTGCTCTTGGCGGTCTACAGCGGCAAGACGTCTTACGGGAACATCATCAGATAGACTAGGTCGTCGCTCTCTGTGACCCTGTCCGGTATGAAACTTCAATCCATCCAACTCTACAGACGGGGACGCCACGGAATTATTTGAAGGCTGAGTCGAGGAGATTGGGGACACTGCAGAGAAACGGAGTCGTTGCAAATCTGCATAGGAACTTGTGCGACTGCGAGATCTGGATCCCGGCCCAGAGTCATCGTGCCCGGAAATGACGCCAATTACATTGTCGTAATCACCAGCATCCTCTTCTTCCGAGTCGTCAGGAGTGCCAGCCCTACTAAGTTCATCATGAGCTCCGGCCCACGCGCTGGTACCCCGTCTAGCGCTTCGACTCCACCCGAACAATCGCTCATCGATCCAAGTCATGGGGTGTGTCAAACCGAGGCCTTGAGCGTCAACAGCTCCAACGCTACTCTTCCTTCGCCATAACCCTGGCGTTCCGGTCGAAGGGGGTGCACTGGCAGACGGCACGAGAATGCGCCACTAAAATGAAATGTTAGCTAACAAGCGAATGCCTCAAATAATAAGGGAACCTGGTTGAAATCTTCATATAACTGTGGTCCAAGGTCGTTGATCACACCAGCAACTTCGTTAGCCAAGTGTTCTCTTATCGACTTAACTTGTTG
Source organism: Dendrothele bispora CBS 962.96 (assembly GCA_004369135.1). Classification (NCBI taxonomy): domain Eukaryota; kingdom Fungi; phylum Basidiomycota; class Agaricomycetes; order Agaricales; genus Dendrothele; species Dendrothele bispora. Next base: position 85,812 of record ML179327.1, read on the forward strand.
CAGAGAGCGTTGCTGACCAGGTACCAAAGCGACAATTAAAGGTCGCAGAGATCTAGAGTACTAGCATCAGATACACAATTTTGAGTTGGAAACCATCTGGACCCACTTTAAAACGTCCATACCAGCCTCGCCAAATTTGAGCGCAGCATAGTTCATGAAGGGAAGCATCATTAAAACCAAGAGAGGTGTCATGACTCTCCATTTGAGGGACGCATTTGCGCGAATAGCAACAAGAGTGGCTAGGAGGGCGTAGAAACAATACAACACAGGAGTAATACCCAAAGATATGAGAACTTTCCAAGTCGCGACAACGTCTTTCGCGGCAATTTTTACCGTGGAAGCGGCGAGGGCCTCTGCAGCAGAGGTTAGATGTAATTAGAGGAGAAACTGTAGTCAGCACACCTTTTGCTTTTTTTCTCGAAATGATAGAAGCCAATATGAACATCGGGCCATTCAAAATAGTCCCCGGTAGAGCGAGGATAGTCCAAACGGCAAGAAGTCCAATACGATATGTGAGCAATCCTAATGCCTTCCAGCTTGCTTTTTGAGCACGAGGCACCTATAATCCAGAGTGTGTGTGTGTGTGAGGTCCAGCGATATGCTCTACTCAAGGGTACTCTAACCTGGTGGTCACGTAAACCGAGGTCACGAAGAAGTCGATTATATTTCAAAACATCTTCACGGAGTCTCACAACCCTTGGTTCATCCTTGAAATGTGTATATCCTTCCAAGAGGCGCCTGTTCAGTTCCACGACTTGTCCAAGAGTCAAGTGTTGTCCAGGTGTCTTGTAGAGACGTCGAACTGCTTGTATAAGCTAGCAGATATACACGTCAATGCTACTACTGGAAAGCCAGAGACAAGTAGCTGATTTACCATAAGAGTGTCGTAATCTGGTGCGCGTACTGTAACAGTCTTTAAGGCGTCATAAATGAGGTCCAAAAATTTGGATACAGCTTCCCTCTTTTGCTGACCACCTTGCTTGAACATCTCTACGAATTCATCGGGGACATCCATGGCACTTCCGAACTCGACAACCGCTCGCGACCGGAATCGGTGCGCGTGGAAGTAAGACATTCCAACGGGGACAATTTTGACTCGGCAGCTGGGATCATTCGCCATTGCGCCTAAAGCCATGATGGACACACCAGCCTTGAGGGGTAAAAGGTCCGTACGGTCATGACTACCACCTAATAGAGATGAGAACCGTCGTATAGTGCACAGAGTGCACGGGAGGCGATTACTCACCTTCCGGAAAGATTCCAATGCTTCCACCCTTCTTAAGACTTTCGTAAACATACTTGTACATATCCTTTTGATCCACATATGGCAAAGTCTTGAATTCCAGACCTTTGCATCCTTCAGCCTGAAGTTCTGAAATCTTTTCTCTGATCCTAGCTGTTCCTTTTCCGCTTTCTCCACCAAATTCGCGCTTGATCTTGAGTTCAGTATCAGACACCACTTCAATTACTTCCGCGAGACAGTAATTGACAGATTTGGGTAGCATGATCTGCATTCTGGGTTTAAACTCGGATAGAAAACGGGTGCCATCACCAAGAACGAGACATGGGTCATCATCAGAAAGGTAAACACGTCCGGTTCCAGTTTTCGCGTCGTCGGCTGCACGAGCAACAGGAACTATAGTAGAAACTAACATAAGTCACGAACACGCATGTAGAAATTGATACGCACTGCTATCCATCAAACGACTGAAAAATCCAACGGCTTTTCTCTTCATACTTTTTGCTGCAGTTAAGAACTGGACATGTCGATACGTCTCTTTGTGAACTTGCAAAGCGAGAAGGAGCGGGTCAAGAAACTATCCAGAATCTGTTAAAAAACACTCAGGTGCAATCAAAGCGAAAACATACTTGATTGTTATGAGGGGCAGCTACAAATATGACGGGACCGTCTCGAGGAATATTGAAGGCGCCTCTCGGACGAATTTCGCGGAAGAAAACATTGACAATGAGACGCCAAAAGAGAATAGAGGCATCATAGCCAAACTTGTAAGGATGTTTGGAGGAACTCATAGTTCAGACGTGAGGACTGACTTTAACACATGTAGGGCACAGGCAAGGTGACAGCACTAACGTCAGGACTCAGTACAATTGCGGTTGCAGGTTAGGTTAGGGTTTATGTTATGAACTATTAATACTGATACTGACGTGTGTAAATACATCAGGGATGAAGATACGGTACTAGGAATACAGGAATGTAGATGTCATGAGATGGAATGCGAGAACGTATGAAGAGGATACAAGGTCATGTACATAATTAATCCTAGCTCAAGGAAGTCCGGGGAGTATTCCGTCCCTGAGAGGATCCATTGCTCACTGAACTGGATCGGTACTGGAAAATATCGTGCAACCTCGATAATTTATCCTGAGCACTGTTATCAATTAATTGGGGAGGACTTGTTCTTCGCGGTGACGATACAGATTCCGAGCGAACTGGAGATGATGGTATCTCATCGTTATTGTGATTAGATTCTAGTTCTACTTGGTTTAGTAGGTTCAAGCCATTAAAAATTGTACAAAACCTACTTGAAAGTGTATCGGCCACAGCGATATCTCTCTCTTGATCTTCAGCTGCTCGACTTGCGAGTGCACGATTGATGTATTTCCTGAAGGCCGCGCCAGTAGATTCAAGCATCTTCTCTACTCGAGGACGCTTGTGTGGATATGCCTTTAAAAAGTGATGAAGTTCGGTGATGCCCTCCTTGTGTAATGCTCCGGTCGTTTCGCTAGAGATGTGGCCGATGATAGTGAGTAGTTGAGCATCAGGGTCGGGTTCTTCTGTTGGAGGGGAATACGCCCCATTGGGACTGTTGCGACGGCTGGGCGAAGATTGTCGATTGCTGACTGAAGCAGCTGAAGAGGCAGTGTCGTGAGGAGATATAGGTCGGCTAGACGTAGCAGATACCGGACGCGGAGAAGGTTCATCGTCATGTCGAGGTTGTTCAGTGCTGGCTCGATTACTAGAGTTCAGAATGCGATAAACGTATGGATACACAATTGTGGCAGAAGGATCATCGAAAGAAGCAGACAACAATTCATAAACATCGTCCCCATAGTGAGCTACGAGTAAGCTGTTAGTCATTACCAGCATGTATGTAGGGGATTTTCGGCTTACCAACAACGTGTTGTATGATGACTTTGATCGTTCTCAGGGGCATATCACCGCAGGGCACCTTATTTGTGGCTCTTGCTCTCCATTCATTTGGAGGCACAGATTGAAGAAAGTGCTCGATAGCAGGGAAGAGTTCTACGGGATCCAGCTTACGGTCGCTTAGGTCTTGAGGGATGTTTCTTGCCAACTTCCAAACGCATTTGAGCACCAATTCAGCCACTTTAGCTTCTTTAGATTCGGCCGAAGTTCCATTTGAAGGGAAGGGTTTGACGATCTGTAACAGAAGGGAAAAAAGGGAACTACGCTGGACGGTCAGAATGTATCTCCTATCGATTTACAAAAAGCCTTACCGGAATATTGACATCCTTCTTCCGGTGGCAAAAAGTCGCAGAATGATCATGTTGATGAATCGTGACAAGTCTTTTACTTGTTTAGAAGGGCTATCATCAGTTTCCAGAAGTCGCAGTGTCAATTCTTCCAGTAAAGATACCAGGATATCGACAGTGAGTGATTCTGCGAGTAACGGATGATCACAGAAATTATTAAGCGTCTGTATCAAATGTTTGGCCAAGCGGAAGTTTTCGTCGATAGCAAGATCACTGGGGCGCTCGAAAACGTGAGCCATTTGTAGTGTGATAGTTTCAATAAGACCTTCTGTATGTTCAGCTAATTCTTGATATTGGGCGGAACCAGCACCAGCTTCTGGCCCCATACTTAAAATTTTCTGGATCTTCTTCAGTGCGTCGACGCTTCGACTGGGATCACTGCTCAAAATACTCGAGATTATGAGAGTGATATCTTCAGGCCCGGAAGGTTCGAGCTGCGTATCGTGGTCACCAACCACCCCGTTGTGATGTGTTCCGTTAATGCCATTGTTGGCAGTTAGTCCGTCGTGAGAAGGTTCATAAGGAAGATGAGAGGACGGCTGAGAGAACTGCGAGCGAGGTCGGCCAAGACGGGAAGGTATACCACCTCTAGGGCGTGCAATTCCAGTAGTAGGAGAGGTGGGAGGATGAGAGGAACCAGGAAGTTTTGAACTTCGGGGTGGAGAATTCGGCCGGGGATTGGACAATGAAGGAGAAGCTGGTCTATGACCAGGTGATACTGGCCGTGCAAATTTACTATGGGTACTGACAGCAGGGCTTGCCGGCCGGGGAATTCCTCCCACTCGATTACCATATGCCGGAGAAGCAGGTCGGGGGATTCCACCTGCAATCCGACTGACTTGCGGTGGCTGCAGTGCCTCCACCTTTTCATGACTGCTGGGTCCAGCAACCCGCCGTAAGCGTTCCTCCAACTGGGTTTTATCTTTGGGGGTCAATGAACCGACTAAAGGCCAAATTTTTTCTCCGACCAGTGTGTATCCTTCGCTCAGTACACTGAGAGCAGACTTGCGGACCTGCGGATCTTTATCTGATATCATACCAGCAATGACCGGGAATGCTTTGGAGGGCTCGCAGGCGGAAATCCCGGATTTTTTCAGTAAACCGCTGAGTTCATCCAATGCGCCTTGTCGAGTTTTGGCAACTTTGGATCTTAGACCGTGGTCGAGAAGAAGTTGGAAGAGTCTGCTATAGGCGTATACCTTGGGAAGTGTCTGGATAATTTGTTGAACACGTGTCCGGACCTGTTCTCGAGCATCTCCTAACTACACTGACTGTGAGTTATTGTACAACATTATACAGATGCCACAGCTCACCTTGTAGATCAAAGTAGGGATGAAACACGTGGCCTCGTTGTCTGTTAGTTGGTAACTAACGTGGCGCAGAAACGCGAGCACTGTTTCAACCAGGTCCAGACACTTAGAGGTGAGATTGGACTGCGGTTCGTGTACTTTGATAGAAATATATTTTAGGGGGAAATCAAAGTTGGCCAAACAAACCACTTCTGCAGATTCATCACCACCTTGAGCGGTATTGTAGAGATCGCATAAAAGGGAAAGACCGGCAATATTATCGTTAACAGTGTTGTGGTCGTGGCTAAAAAGACGAGAGAGAAGCTCTTTAGAGGCATGAGATTCCATTTGTCCATGAAGAAGGTCGGCGAGGTCCTTTTTCGTCGCACCACCTTCATTGACCCACCGAGTGGCGTCCTTTCCACATCTATTTTTCCTAGCCTCGGAGTTGGTCCCAGACAAAGCAAAGCTGGTGGTTGATGAGGGTTCAGAGATGGCTGATGGCTTCGTAATGGTAGGACGTCGGAGACCATTGGGTGTCTTCGCTAAGCGCGATGAAGCCGTCTCTACCGGTGTCTCAGCTCTCGGCTCCGGTCGATTACTACCCAAGGGTAATTTCCGACGAACACCAGTGAGTTTACTAGGTGCAGCTTTAACCGCAATAGTCTCGACAGTAGGAGACTGGGAGGGCTCAGAAGGCGAAGGGGACGCAGCCCTAGTTCTAGCTGTCGGTTTCGTGTGAGCAATGGATGGTACCGCCGAAGCCGCTGAAGCCGCCGGGCGTGCAGCTTGAATGAGGGGAACGGCAGTATTCCGAGAAGCAGGTTTCAGTGAATTAGTCTGCTGCATGACGTAGTCGAAACCAGCACAGGTGATTAGAATGGGCAGCATAGCCTGAGCTCCTTTACGGACATCACTATTCCGGTCATCCAGGGAAGATACGATAGGAACAGTCCAGTTACTAAGATCCAAACTCGGTGGCAATTCATGCTCTTTAAACCAATCTGAGATCCAATGAAGGAGAGTGCCCTTCTGCAAGGGATTTGTAGTCTCGAGACCCGAAGTCAAACCAGGTACCATCGACTCCAATCCTTCACAAGCATTGGCGATAGCTGTCAATGTAGCGAGTGCAGTATTACGAACAGGAGCCTTTTGGTCAGAGAGCACAGTACACACAGGAAGGACGAAAAAGCGATTTTGTTTCTCGAAAGGTTTGCCCATACCAGTAGCAATACGAGCAACAATGTCGAGGGCAAGGGTCTGCACGGCTTTGTTAGTGTCCACAACCCTAGCTTTCAAGACTTGGGCCATCTCGCCTAAAACAGAGGTATAGAGTAAGCTAATGTAATATATTTCACAATTGAGTACCCACCTATTGCAGATTTGAGGCGCTTGTTGCTCCCTTGATCCAAGATACTTTGCAGCATTTCTAGAGCCTCCTTTTTAGTCTTCCATGCATCACTTTTAGAATCAGCCAGTATAGTTGTCCCTTTCAATAGGCTATCAAACTCGACCCGAGGGAAAAGGTCATCCAAAGCATCTCCTCCAGAAACGGCCCCTTTGGAAGAGGATGCAGTGGGCATAGCAGCCACGTCGGTAGATATACGTATAGGCTCAGGAGGTGCAATGCCATCAACTTTGTCGAACTCGGAGGTAATAGTGTTCAACAATTGAGGATTCAAGTCTTCTAGGAGATCCTTGACGCCTGACAACATGAAGATGTCAGAAATCAGGGAGTGAAACAAGGATAAGGGTACTAACTGGGTCCAGCAAAGAGTTTGATTGTGACCATTGTTTTGGTAGCACTAGTTCTGACACCAGCGTTAGAGTTTTGCAAGGTACCTTTCAGGAAATCGATGAGTGATCTCAGAGACAGTCCGACGATGCCAAAGTCTGTCAATGCGGCATTGATCCAAGTGATGGCGTCAGCTAAAACTTTGGGAGCCTTCTGTTTAGACAAAGGGTCATAGGCTAATCAATAGTCAGATTAAGAAGTTCTAATCAAGACAATCAAGAAGCACCTTGATTAAGAACAAACTGAAGCGACGTCTTCTCAGCAAATACAAGCAGAGCATCACCAGCAGGCTTTTTTAATTTCATGTCGCCAAGCTTCTCAGAGAAGTGAGGCACACATAGTGCGACACAAGATCTGCCAAAAGTAGAACACTGTTCAGCCAAACGACTGCAGATTCCGTAGATTTTCGCGGAAACCTGTCCTAAAATCAAAAATTATTTTCGGTCTATGCGACACACTGCCTCACCTGAAAGTTCTTCTCCGCCCAACCCTTTTTTGCGAGAGCACGAATAACAACTTCAGCATCCACTTCCGCTATCACACCGTCCAACCAAGCGTTCATTTCATCGAGAGCAGCTAGCCTCGTTTTCCAGTTCGCATCCGTTAAATCCGTGAGCACAGATGGTGGTATCAGATCAGCAGCGAGAGCATCGGCGTCTTCCGGCGTGTGTTTGTATTTGAACGTGTCCAGAGTTCCAGGCGTTGCTGCAGAAGCGGGCTTTGCAGGCTTGCCTGCCGCAGCGGGAGGTTGTTTCTTGGGGGCCGGGGCTGCAGCGGATGGGGCTGCTTTGTTTTTTTGCGCCTATTCGTCGGGTGAGCACCAGGGGTACCAGCAAAAAGGAATAGAACTAACCAGTAATCTAGCTGGCGGTTTTGCAGCAGGCTTTGGTTCATCGGCGCCATCAACACCTTCTACAGGCTTGCTTTTTTGAGCCTAAAGCCTACATTAGAATCGACGCAGTAACTTCACCGAAAAATGTGCTTACAAGGAGACGAGCGGGCGGTTTGCCAAGTGGCTTTTTGGGAGGCTCTGGTTGCGTCAATCCATCTTCCGGAGCACCGGGGGGAGGCTTAACTGCTGGAGGCGCTTTCTTGGGTGGAGCGGAAGGGGCAGGAGCGGATTTGGGAGCAAGAGCACCTGCTTTGCATTTGACGGTGGCCTTTTCGTGCGCTTCCTTGATCTTTGCTTTGCGGACATCCGCCAATGGTTCGATTACAGCGTTCAATGGCCTCTCCCCCACCATCTTCATGAGAGTGCCCATGCACACCGCTGCTTCATTTCGAGCACCTTCGAAGCTATCTTCAAGCAAACCAGCTAGCGTTTCAGCCAAGGGCTTGATTTGCGCAGGCTGAATGGGAATCTTGGCTGTTGAAAGACAACGACCCAGAAACTTGAGCGTGCCTTCTTTGACTTGGGGATTCTTGTTATTGAAAGCAGATCCAAGGTCTGGAATGATGTCGACGAGTGTTGTCTAAAGACAAGTCATTTTAGCCCGTATGATATAATACATGTACATGATACTCACAGTCAAAAAAACAGCATCCAGAGCAGCTCCTATTGCATCCGTGACATTCGCCTTTCGCTCCTTCAACCTCTCGAGCATGGGTGGAACTACAGTCTCTCTATACCTGGCGAAAGACGTCATCAATCCTTTTGCAAGTCCTTCCATGCACCCGGCTGCAACCATGACGCAATTGATGTTCGCGTCACTTTGAATCCTGGTGGCCAAAGCTTTTGCTACTTCGCCTAATTCTGGAGCCTCCTTGATACGTGGTGTAGAACTGAGCAAAGTTTGAAGTTCATCCAAGACTTCCTTCCTTTCCTTCCATTTTGAAGAAGTCAGAGCAGTAGAAAAAGTACCCGGGAGTTTGGGAACAATATCCACAGGTTCAGCGAAAGTACGAGGATCTAGATCCGCAGGTTCTGCCAGCAAAGGGTCAGAAATGTGTGAACAAGATGTTTTCTTAGCTTACCTGCATCCTCCCCTGGACCACCAGATTCCTCGTTACCGTTGTCATTTGCAGAAGCCACTTCGGCCTCCCGAGCTTGTGAGCGTGTCAGCCTTTCTGGCTTCAAAGCGCCTTTGCCTTTGCCCTCTTTCTCCATGTTCTCGAATGCCTCCTTCAACTCCTTCACTTGAACTGGCTTTAGATCTGCGAGCCATGGGTCTATTCCAGGTCCGATATACTGATACAAGACATGGGTTAGAACTGTTCCTTCGGATCGAACAGTTTTATCGGTGTGTGCGAAGATTTTAGGAAGAGCCTTGAGCACTGGGGGCGGCGGAGTAGTTTGAGTGCCGAATAATCTAGTAAATTTCAGTATCAGTAAAGAGTCGGTCAGAGATGCGCATACACACCGAATAATTTCCTTCAGGGCAGTCACACAACCGGCTACAGCTTTGGGCTGCTTAGCATTCAACCCAGGTATGATATCGGCCTACGATACACAGGATATAAATTAGGACACGCAACCAGAAGACATAAAGAATGAACGGTACGTACCACTACCCCGGCACCACTGTTCTCAACCTCGACATACTGCAGTATGAGTTCTATTGCTTGTGACTTCGTCCCGGCTCTGGTAGAACCTAGGCATTTATCGACCAACGCGGGTACTACCGTTTCACGAGTTCTTGCCGCGCTTTCGCCTGCAAACTTGACATATGCCACGATGCATTCCACACCTTTTTCCTGAGCAACAGCATTAGAGTCGGTGACAATCTTCTTTAGGAGATCAGGATTGTTCGTATAGGGTCTGAAAGCAGGATCTTCGTCTGATGCGGTATTCTGAAAAGTCTTGACAAGGGTTTCGTAGGCGCTAACGCGAGCTTTCCAATTTTTGTGTGCAAGACGATCGCTAATGGACATGGACGAAAAGTCCTCTTCCTGAGGAGGAGGGCCGTCCATAATGAAAGTGGTATCGAGAAGAGTTAAACAAGTGGTTACCCAACAACAACTGGTTTACTTTGAACAAGTCCTTCAAAACACACGTGATGCCCATGTCCTAAAACGTACGCGTTTGTCGTTTTTAATTCAGTGCTCCATGGCTAAATCCTCAAAACGGCCTCTGTCCACGACACAGGTATTCTCCTTACATTGAATGCATTGACGAGGCTTATCTTGGTACTCTACAGCCTTCTTCATCTAAAAAACGCAAGCTCGGCTCAAATACTAAACCCTCGTTTCTGGAAAAAAAGTACAAGGGAAAAGAAAGGGCCGCAGACAGAGATACCATTCCCATTCCAAATGCCGATGACGACGAAGATTTTGATGTCTCAGACCAGGATTTAGAAGTTTTTCAGCAGTATGGGCAAGCAGTACACTTTTTAAGCTACCTGGACCGAGAGGGGATATCCAGGTTGGTTCCATGTGTTCTTGTCGTCAAATGAGGCTTACTGTCCACCCAGGAGCAAAAAAGAGACGGACAGACTTCATCAACTGAACAAACCTGTTCGGGAGGCACCCATCGACGACGACCTCCCTTCTGTACATTCTCATGACGAAGATGACGGTGTATGGGACAGCGACGAAGAGGAAGAGCAGATAGAATTTTTCGACAATGAAAAAGGTGACATAGATTCGGACGCTGAGATGTCATATGAAGCTGTTCCACGCAAATTACCGAAGACATCCCAAAAGGAACAACGAGGAATTTTGCGTTTACCTATCAAACTTCCCGATGGTCAGATTCAGGACACAGGCCGGATAAGTACCTCTCCATCAACACACTCAGATTCGACAGAAAGCAGATTAGATCAGGGGTCGAAAAATGCACAACCTTCGCGACGGGATGATGTTGCGACAGGTGCACGATTCGGTCGACCTGCGGTGATTGATGTGGTCACAAACGAATCTCGCAAAATGAAAATACAGGCTGCCAAAGAGCAGATCGCAAGCATTTGTCAGGAAGTCGTGGCAGATCCCGAGAATAGCGTAGGTCAATTGTTTTTAAATAAAAAAACATTTTGCAAATCTAATGATGGACGGCTAGCTTGGTCTGTTACGGCGTTTACACACGTTCTCACTGCCATCTATATCCTCACCTACTCATCCTGAGCCAGTTGCGAATGATACATTGATTCGAAAGCTCGCTATCTTGTCACAGTTGGCTGTGTTCAAGGACATCATTCCAGGTTATCGTATCCGAGGGTTGACTGACAAGGAAAAAGGGGAAAAAGTCAGTCAGGCAGTAGCACGTACTCGGGAATGGGAGCAGGGTCTTGTCTCCGTGTACCAGTCCTATCTCCGATCGTTGGAACAAGAACTGAAAGGTGGGTGTATGGTTACAAGTCCAACACAGCTGTTCTCATATAAATTTAAATTTCTTTAGCACATAGCGAATTGTCGGAGGTATCCCTGCAATGTATCTGCACTCTTTTGACAGAGCTTACTCATTTCAACTTTCGCGTCAATCTTATGAGTTGCGTGGTGGCTCAGTTGAGCAGAAATTCTTGGACAGCTGTTCGTTCTTCCTTCCCGCGCGACTCCATGCGTTCTGTTAATCCTTTCGCTATTCAATTATTAGGCGTCAGAGCACTGTCTAAACGCTTTGAATACAGTCTTTCGGGAAGACCTCAGTGGAGTAGCATCGCTCGAAGTAGTGCGGTTACTGAATCGCATGATCAAGGAGAAACGATTCAAGATCAATCCCATTGTCTTGTCATGTCTCTTCAACCTCCGCTTAAAAAATGAACTAGGAGTACGTTCTTCGGAAACAAGAACTGATAAAGGAACCACCACATCCGCGAAAATGAAGTCTAAAGGAAAGGAGGCGGCTCGCCGCGCGAAAGGAAAGCCAACAGAACAACCGCATCTAAGTAAAAAGGCGAAAAAGGTTCTCAAGGAAACTAAAGAGATAGAACGCGAGTTTCGTGATGCTGAGGCTGAGGTCGACAAGGAGGAGCGAGCCGTGACAGTAAGTGAAAATTTCTACATCAGACACGTTAAAATGAGAAATCTTAATCGGGATTTCTTCTTTTTGTAGCACACTGAAACTCTTAAGCACTTGTTCGTGCTTTATTTTGGCATCCTAAAGAATCCTAAGCCCACACCACTCCTTACCGCCGCATTGGAGGGTATTGCAAAATACGCCCATCTGGTCAATATTGATTTCTTCAAAGACTTGATGAAAGTTCTTAAAGGTCATATCGAACGAGATGACGACGAATACGAAGATGGAAATGTCATCCCTGACGAGCAAAAAACGAAATGTCGATTGTTGTGCATCGTGACTGCTTTTGAGCTTCTCTCTGGTCAGGGTCAGTATTTCCTATCTCCATCCCAACCCAAAACGTACTAACTCTTTTCGGTCACTCGAACAAAAAATGTGATGTTCCGTTTTTTTTGTTCCGCAGGTGAATCCCTCAACATCGATCTCAACGATTTTATAACGCATCTATACGCGATCATCCTCCCACTCGCACTGATGCCAAATATCGATATGTTGCCTACATCTTCATCAAAACCCAACCATGACCCAAGAAATCCTAGGGGGATCGCTCCCAATCCCAATGTACCATCAAGGTCTCCATCACCATCAAGCTCAGTATCTACCGGCGACATGTTATTCAAGGCTCTCTCCATTGCTTTTGGTCCCCGTACACTGGGGAAATCGATGGTCTCCTCGTCTCGGACCTCGGCTTTCGTCAAGCGTCTTTTAATTGCATCCGTGCATTGGCCCGCTTCGCTTGCGTTGCGCTCTTTATCGTTCGCGCAAGGGTTAATCGCCAGAGACCCAAAATTAGAAGCTCTTCTGACGACGGAAGAAAGAACTTTCGATGGGGTTTATCGACCAGAAGTCGATGATCCTCAGTTGTGTAATGCGTTTGGGACATGTCTGTGGGAATTGAAAATGCTCGAGACGAACCATCTTGACCCCCGTGTCAGGGCAGAAGCGAGGAATTTAATGGAATTTGACGGTGGCGCGAGATAAGTATATATATATATGTACATCCTAATCCGAACCAGAAAATAGAAGTACTGGTTTATGAGATATTTGCGATTGTGGATGTTGTACTAGCGCGTTCTATGTTTGGAGATGGATGTACCATCATACTAATACAGTGGGTACTACATTCAACAATCGCGACATGTTCCAAAGCAGTTCATTGTAAAAGGCGGGTGAGTGCTGTTAGTTGTACGTTCCTGTACTACTCGAAACAGCGGAGTTTGGGATGAACCCTCTGCAAAATGTCAAGTTCGAAAGATGGATATCGATCTATGTTTATACATCCTACTAACGAACATATGGTTTGGAGCTTTAGCGCGCCTTGGTACGCATGCTTTAACGTACACACAGGCACCACTTTCGTATTGAAAGAAAACAAAGTCTCACCATCTTGGCATTATTCATGATACCTAAATTATTTCTTTCTCGTTCGGAACACCGGGAAGGGACAACGTAAACAGTGTCGGAGGTTACTTTCATAATGTCCGACGTCTGTGCCACTCCATTGCTTGAAGTCCCAGAAACACTTCATGGATGAGCGCTACAATCCATCGATAGCGTCGTTCAATACAACACCGCCATGAATACATTACAATGTGCGACCCAGAATTGAACGCGTCTATACAGACAATTCTCTTGCAGATTTGGTCCTCGGCTGTCACATCTCAATTCAAAGTACCGCGAGCCGATATTTAAAAAAAAAAAAAAGAACAGCCAGGACCAACGCGTTTGATAACGAATGATTATCTCGATGGCCCCACGATTACTCAGTTCTTGTTTCTGGCGTTTTAGTTTCTATAGTACCTAAGCACTTAGTTGGACCATCAGCGTTACAGACTCACTACCAACGATGCTCCTATTGCACATTGCCGGTTGCTGGCTCAGTGTCTGTGAATTGTTCACTGCTTGACTGTTCGAATAACTACAACGGCGCTTATTTGTTAATTAAGTAGTATATACACTACTTGTGTGGCCAAATAAATATGTAGTACTACCTACACAGGTTGAACACAGGCCTGAGCTTTGGTGAAGGGGAAAAAATTGCCGGTATCCTGCTATTGCAACACCCATCATCTCTGATGATTAGCTACGAAAGTTCAGTCTCCTTCGCAGGTAACACCAATAACAATCTGAAGAAAAAAGAAAAATCGCTTGGATCTTGCTCTTTGCCACATTCATCGCGTGTGATTACTAGCAACTTATTTTCTCCGCCCTGATCGACCGTCTCACTTGTCTCTAGCGCTCACTTTCTTCAGCCACAGCTGTTGGCGGGCTTAGCCGATGCCGGAAGGAGCACTGACATACGTTCGAAAGCTCAACTCTTTTACTAGTTTGTCTAACGTTACTGCTCTCGAACCTCATTCCCCACATCGAATCTGTCAGATCAATGATTCTCGCTTGTGACAGGAGAGGCTGAACTTGAAATTCACTTTGACCCGCACCATGTATCATTGACAATCCAGCTTTGTTGAACTAACGACGAAGATGTGTGATCTCCGAGAGCCGGTGCCACCAACGCAGCTGTACGACAGTTTGGGCCTGTTCGATGTTCGAGAGCATCACCCTATCATCGAAGCTGAAGAATTATTAAGATCAGCAAGGCAACGGATGCTATCCCATATGGGCGGTCATCAAAACGAAGACGAGTTCCTGTGAAAGTGGGACCAACGCATATACTTATAAGGAGACGACTGACCGCACGTTACATTGTGGCACGTTAATTTCGGAAAAAGCAAGGAAAGTCCACGAAAGTGGCGACATCAAACTGAGTATTATGATAGTCACGCACTATGCTGTGGCATCACTGATTTTGGAAAGGAGCCAGAGAGACAAAACGAAAATCAATTTCCCATTCATGATCAATATAGACTAGGATATACATGTAGGGAGACAAAAGAGATCATCTTCATAGTTCGTAAGGACCTTTTACTGGTAATACATTGGGTTGTCAGAATGGGAACGCGCAACGCAACAAAATGAAAATGGAAAAAACAAAGTAAACGCCCAGGGTCTGAATCCCAAGTTCGGATCCTTGGGAAAACAGGGTGTAGAATTATAAAGTAAAAAGATAAAGATAGTTCGGTAATCCTCAGTGTAACGTGCGCATGCAGGATTAGAAAGAGTTTTGTAACCATTCAAAACCAACGTCCGGCGAAGCCAAGGAATCCGTATTAGGAAGTGTGAAGGAAAAGCCGACAACGTAATTTTGGCGATGGGGAAAGGAAATCAGAAAAAAAAAGTGAAAGTGAAAAGTAGGAATTAAAAAGTAGAAGATCCGAAATCAAATAGCTGTAGAATAAGGTACTGTGGCAACCCAAAAAAAGAAAGATAATATACATAGACTTTTGCACGTACTTTCCGTATTTCAAGACGGTGAAAACAAAAAAGGAAGACCAATCCAAAGTTGTGTATGATACAATCGGACAGCGAGTGTGTGCACCAGATCGACGGACAGCAGGAAATTATGGGTACAGTGATACCGATAGCAAGATCACCTTACAACGAATAAATAAATAAATAAAGGATGGCCACCATGATGAACCAAGTGAAGGCCAGAAGTTTTGTGGCAACAGTGTCATCCTAGAGCGTTTGATAGGGACGTCTCCGTTGATAGAGTAGGAACAGCAGGATTGAACAAGTAATTTGCCTGATACGGAAATGGCACTGATGAGTCCATCGATTCAAGCTTGACCTCTGGCAGTAGGATCGAGTTCGTTGGTAACGGAGGGGAGCAGCTCGATGGGAAAACGGGCGACACAGGAGACACAGGCGATGATGATGGGACTGTGGCGCCCGGTCTGTAGCGTTGAAAACGGAGCAATTGAGCAGTTGGGAAGTTCTCCGCTATTTCAAGTTGGTAAAACAAAAACAGAAGAGTACGATCGTCCACAATGATTTCTTGGGTGATAGTGACACGAATGGCTGAGGAGATCGAATTAATGAACGGTAGAAAAAATTCAAAAAGAGTCGAAACATACAAGGCTCAACAAACTGCCGACAGCGGAAGAGGTCCGAGAGTGGAAGGCACGCGTTTGGACAGCCGAGCTCTATCGAGATCGCATCGAGACAAGCTGACTCAGTATTAATACGCATGCCTTCGAAATAGAGTTTGGTTGTACATTTGGCATAGTGAAGCCAAGGATTGGCAAGACGAAGGGAGGCGCTGAAACCCTGGAGGGTGTTTGGCGAGTTGATGTCAGTGGGAGACGGAATCTGAAGTCGAATCTTGAGGACAACAGGTAAGGTATGCGAATGAGGTAAACCGAGGGCGTCTATGTTGACAGTGAAGGGACGCATGCCTTCTGCAAACAAGGAAAAAGTTGTCACAGAATTGCTGTTGGGGAGCTGTGTGAAATGATGTAGAAGTTCTTCAGCTGGTAAGCGCGCTGAGTCGGTGTACTCAGGACTTGAGTTTGACGATGATGTAAGATCGGAGACAGAAAAGTTGGGAGATGACATCGGAGAATGGGAGTCCGAATCATCAAACAAAAAAAGATGGGACGCGTCTTCTGCTTTGGGCTGATGTTCGTCGAGGCCGACAAGAAGGCTAGACTCTAGGGGTACAAATTGAGTACGGGACTGTACACACTGAGCAGAGTATGTACCAGGTTGTCCTTTCCACATGTTTCTCAAAACTTGGAGATGACTTGCCACTTGCTTTTTGGAACGGTCGATGCCGTGTTTGCGAAGATGGTCGACGAGAAATTGGTTGCGCCAACGACTGCGACCGGTGGAATAAGAAGCCCAAGGGGAGTCCCAGTAAGCGCGGAGGCCTGTCGGGGAGATGAGAATGAGTTAAACAGGGGCAAGGGCTGCGTACCTTGGACAAAGACGCGTTCGACATCCTCTGGCCAGACCTCACCAGCGGGGGTACCGGAGTGGGAGTTTTTTAAGAGTTTGTAGTGTTTACGCTGGGGAGTAATAGTGGACTTGGACATGGGGCTCGGGCAGAGGATTGGGAGGTGTAGGGGAGTATATATATGCCTCTAAAAACGACTGCAAAGATCCGACCAGCCCCATTCAGGTAGGTCAGACCCAGAACAGCGGTACCGCCCCATCGAGATCTCGGTCACTAGATCCTGAGATCCGGGATTCCGCGGCCACAACCGTGGGAGAGCTGTACCTGTGACGACGGTCACGTGCACTTATTCTCGTCCCCCATGTCTTTGACGCAGAAATGGCTGAAGAACGCGGTGGTGTCGTACGAGCACCCTGACCGCGTCTATGCCGACGTCGACAACACTCTCCAGCGATTCCCCACCCTCCGTCCAAAGTCAGACGTGTACACCTGGGATGACGGCCGCACCCAGTTGCTTCTCTGCGTCCACGGCGTCCTTCCCATCCAGTTCCGCAACGCGTCCTATCATATTCCCATCGCTGTATGGCTCACTCGTTCATACCCCTCAGAACCTCCCATCCCATACGTCGTTCCTACTCATGATATGCTCATCAAAGCTGGTCCCCATCTCGATCTCAGTGGTCGTTGTTCGATCGACTATCTTGCCCAGTGGCAGCGAAAAAGCGAGTCGTGTTCTCTCCTCGCCCTGCTCGAGGCCATGCAAGCCCATTTTTCACGCGATCCCCCCGTGTACTCTAAACCAAAGCAGCAGCAGCAGGAAGTACTACCATCTCCCAGTAGTTTACCTCCCAGTTTGCCGCCCAAACCATCGCCTCCGACCTATGCATCTCCGAGATCTCCTCCCCCTCCCCCTCCCTCCGTTTCTCCTTCGCGTCACCAACCAGTTTCTCCACCACCCCCTCCGCCATTGCCTCCTCAATTCGTCGCCTCCCCTCTTCCGCCTCCCCAGATCGTCCCATCACCCTCGCAATCCGTTCCTCCCCCTCCTCCTCCACCCCAGTTTGTCCCCTTTCCGCCTCAATCGGTTGTTTCCCCTCCCCTTCCTAACCTTCTTGACGAGGATCCTGTTCCGATCATTGCACCGGCATCAGCACCAGCACCTCCTCGACCTCCAAATCCTGAACTTGTTCGGCTCCATGACCAACTTCACGCCAAGTTGACTTCTGAGCTCAATTCTCTCCATCAAGCTCTGGCTCTTGATGCTGAACGTCTAAGAGCACATCAAGCAGATCTCCTAGCCGGTGAACCTGCTATCCGAGACGAGATGGCTCGGCTGGAAGCCGTTCGAGATGTCTGTCGGACCGTGGCATCCCGATACCGTGACACTGTTAGTCTTACAGAGAAAAACATTTCCGATTTGCGTCGGAAGGGCGATCCGGAGGTCGATGAATTAGTCTGCTCCACGACTATTGTTTACAACCAGTCCGTGGAAACACCTTTTCTTACTACACACACAACTCCTCACCCTCGTTTCTTTGTAGGCTCATCAATCTCGTGGCTGAAGACAATGCTATAGAAGACACCATCTACCATCTTCACAGGGCCCTCTCCACAGGCCGAATCGATTTAGAAAGATTTTTGAGGGTTCGTCCCCAGTTTCTCCTTCATGCCCTCCTTTCCACACAAACCCTCCCTTATCTATTGTTAATGCAGACCACACGCGTGCTAGCAGAAGAGCAATTCATGAAACGCGCCCTAATAGAAAAGATCAAGGCTAGTCTGCCGATGGGATCTTGGAGTTCTTGAAAAGGAACCCACAAACATCTCTTTTGTTTTTTTCAATCATGTTCACATGGGGTTTCACCCAGTCTTACCTCATGTCTGTTGATTGCTCCTCGACAAAAAACTTTCCTTATCCGTCGGGTTCTCAGACACTGCCCCTCGGCTTTCCGGTCCTGGTTTTATTTCGTTACACCATCCGTCAAGACCGTCGCCAACGCATGTCTTCCCGTGGACCGGACCTTTAGGATCATCCGAGGGCCAAAGTACTTAATTGTGTAAATTTAACAGATTTCATTACTATATCAATACATTGGATGCTAAATAAACTAAAAAACACACACAAGTCGGTGCGATATTGCCCGATGATAAAAAGGGAAAAGATATACTAGTAGTCAAGAAAAAAAAAGTGGTCTTACTCTTCCTGTTCCTGTTCCGGATCCATAACGCCTGAAACGTCACCTAAAGACAAGGACGCCCTACTGCGGCCTGCACTTCCCACCCACCGCCACACTCTCAGCTCGTCTCCACCTTCGACTTCCTCTAAATTGGCCCTCACATTCGCATTACTCTCCACAACCTTCTCGACCTGATCCCATAACCGTTTCCTTACCACAACAGAATGCTCATCCTGCAAGACTAAGTCCCGGAGCTGCAACGAAGACAAGAAAGGTTCGGGTGCTGTGACAGGATCCGTATAGTGCGCCATTTCTTGGTGCCGGAGCGTCTCAAGAGCGATTTGGACTAGTTCTGCGACACGCTTATTGTCCAACTTTTTCTGTGCGCGTCGGCTCCGATTAGCCCATACAGCACCAATTACAGAGACAATAGCTTCAAAAAAAAAGGGAATCGAGACCAGTGTGAGAGCCCGATCACTGCCCGCCGCCGCTGCGTAAAGAAAATAGCGAAAACATACCAACAAAAGTAGCCCGCCACTCGACCCAAAAGTTCCTAGTCTTGACAGTCAATTGACAAGTCAATGACATAGAGGGAGTCTTGTGGGCAAGATATCGTTTCCCACTATTTGAAAATTCATCCAATTAGCGCTATACAACAATTGAAAAAAGGGGAACCCCAGTTCTACCGACCTGGAATCTTCGCTCATAAGGACACCCCCCCACTGGAGCAACTGTTGCACAGCTTCATTGAATAGATCATCGAAGTGGACCAAGTCCCCATCGGACTGGAAATTTATCGAAATCAAACCGTTAGTCAACAGATCGAAAAAAAAATCTTTTTAGTCCAAACCTACACCAACTGCTTGTCGTGCCCTATCCCGCAACTCTGTAAGTCGTAAACCCCAGCGCCTAGCTTCTCCACCTTCGCTATCCTCGATTGGTCGTTCAGCTTCGCCTGCACACAATCGAGTCCCACGTTCTACAGCTAGCCAAGATTCGATGGCCTTGCCGAGGACACCAATGTTGCGCTTTCTTCGTGGGTCCACAACACATCTTGGTACCATTCCAACAGGTCCTAATCCAGGTAGGCCATCAGCAGCGCCGGAAATTGCTCGCCAAACTACCTCTGAAGGGGGTAGAGACAGCGAAAACGATTCGTTAGTAGTCTTGGGGGGAGGCGGTAGGAATGATAACAAGAGAGGTGGTCGAAGAGTGTATGCCTTCTCGCAAGTTATATCATGACCGGAGCAGATCGCATGATCTGGACAAGGCGTGCAAGAATCAGGACGTAGAAGGGGAACGATGGGCGGCAAAGGGCACGCCGGTGAGTCCACTCCATCGTAGAGTGTAGTCCTGTTCTCCTTGTTGCACAACTCTATCGCTTGTCGTGTAGAGCGAAGTTCTTCCAGAATATCGTTCGTACCGGAACCAGTATTGCAGTAGCCTATGGAGGCTGAGTCCTTCTTGTACTCGGATATCATATATGTAAGAAGGCCGAAAAATAATATTCGGAAAAGCTGCGCCAAGGGAGAAGTTCTGGACAGCTGGAGGGCATCTTCGTCTTCATCTTCGGCAAGAACGAGCTCTTGACCACCATCTGCAATTCGTTGTTGTACAACGGCATTAAAGTCGACTTCCTCATCCTCCTCAACCTGCTCTTTCTCCTCCCCATCCTCTTCTTCTGCCTCCGCCTCTTCCCCTTCATCATTGAAATTGACGGCTTCAACAGTGTCAATATAATCTTGTCTAACCTCAGGTCGGGTGACAACACCTTCCAAATCTACTTCTTCTTCCTTCGTCATCATAACCGGGGGTGTAAAAGGTGAGGAAGGTCCAACCCCCACACCGCTCGACCTCCGAGTAGAGGGAGTCCCAAAATCAGGTAATTCAGGCTCAAACTTGGACTGAGGAGGCGAGACAGGAAAGCGAGAGACTTTGGGAGGGGATGAAAGAGGGGAAACTTGTGGTGGTGCTGACATTGATTTGCGGGACTTTCTCGGCGCTGTACTGCGACGGGGTTTCGACCTTATGGGCGACGGACGCATAGGAGAAGACGACTCTGCGCCTGATTGGAAAATATTGTTATCCTCCCAACCACTGTCTTCCTGTAAAGTGCATTTATAAGAGTCAAATTATGAGGCAGAAACAGAGAAACGTACTGCCTGGGAGACTCGGCGACTTTGACGGCCAGCGGCATCAGCCTGAGTCACAGTCAAGCATTTATCTAAAGTCTACAACAAATCACGCACCTTCTTCGTTTTGCTGACTTTTCTCGCGGGGACATCGACTTCTTCGGGTTCACTTTCCTCTTGTACGGGAGGTTCCACCGGTAGTTGGGACTTGCGAGATGTACCACCTAGCCTAGGTTCTGCAGAAGAACGTCGTCTTTTAGGCTTTACAAAGAGCAATTAAGAACAGTATTTTGGGAATATCATAGGGTATGAGAAGGTAATGGACGTACCGGATCAGGTCGAACAGGTTCAATGTCTTCATCTTCATCCGGAGGTGCACGAGACAAACGTCTGGATGATCTCCTCGTGGGAGCCTGACGATGATGTCAGAGCGGTTGAACAAAACGAAGGAACCAGGCTCACCGGTCTTCCACTGAGTAGTTCTCCTGTAATTCCATCCTTGATACCCTCATCACTAGCAATACTATTCTCCTTCTTCAGACGCTCTTTCTTGAGCTTTGACGCCTTTTTCTTGATTTCGTCGTTGAAGACTTGAACAAGTTTGGGTTTTGTGTAGGGCGTAGGATATACAACGTTGTGATAACCGAGTATTCCGAGTAATTGAGATACTGTGAGACTCGAAGGTTGGAAATCTGATTCCAGATAGTCGCCCTGCGCGATAAGTTGGGCGGCAGTAAGTCGCGTCGACATGAAAGCGAAAAGAGAATCAACAAAAGATGTGACAATCGTGACACAGTTTCCAAACAGCGCACGTCCCGCCAAACACGTTCACATGACTTGCGTGACGGTCCTTGCGTAATGCGTATTCAGGATCGATCTACATGGTGGCGCGTAAGCACTCCCGATACTAGCTTGCTTTGCAGGATTAGCTGAATTTACTCATGGTTTCATGTAATTATGCTATATACGCCCGTCCCAGCTCATGAATAAGTAGGCCTTAACAGGCCCTTATTCCCGAACCACTGACCTTTCACCTATAGAATGTGGAATGAGTAACCCCGTGAACTCAGAGATCATAAGCAATTACCATGAAATTCCAGTAAGCAGCCGGGAACAAATCCTGATAGAGTACGTTAAAGACTGCATGACACAAGAAAGAGATTACAACATACCTTCTTCAAGTGGTAGAAAAGGCTTTGAAGGACGAGTGAGAATCTGACAAGAAACTGCAGATATTGACAGTTATCAACTTACCGGTTAGGCTTGGATTGATCCGCCCAAGCAAATGATTCCTTTGGCTCAAGTCCATATTTGAATTCGGCCAGCATCAATTCACCGTACCCAGTCAAGAGCTGTAACCTTATCAGCAACGTCGGCAAAAAAAATTACGAACAACTACATACCGGACAACTGGTGTATCCATCATATCTCGCTAGGGAAATTTTGCCAGTGTCCATGAGAGAAAAGAGATTCTCAGTCAACACCGGGGCCTGAGCTATGATTGCCGCAGCCGTCTTTGATGTAGGTAGCGATGAACAGTCACCAATAGCGAAGATATTTGAGTACTCGGGTTTGACATGTTGTAAAGTCCCTTGATCCACGGCCACCCATCCAGCACTATCGACTATCGGCGAATTCTTGAGAAAGTTCAAGGGACCCATGGGAGGCGTGACGTGCAACATTGAATAACCAACATCAACTGTGGAACCATCGGCTTTCTTGAAGGACGCCTTCCGGTTGGAAGTATCAATAGCGACAAGGTTGTGCTGGAAATACCCTCCAACACCCCGTTCTTCACGGAGAGCATTGAGGGCATCCGAATATTTCTTTACGCTGAACATAGTCGGCATCCCCGTATAAAAGTTGACGCTTGTTTTGTCGCCGCGGGAGGTTTTTCTGAAACGGTCCCAAGCCATCCACATTATCTTTTGCGGGGCTAGATAGAGAATCATCAATGATACCGATATTATGTCCGGGACAAAACTCACCCCCAGCACATTTGATCACCCCAGCCGGTTGAGTGAAAATGGCGGAACCGCTATCCAATTTTTCGATGTCGTTCCAGACCTTATCACAGGTGTCGTATGAGTAAATTGACGAGACGCCCGACGAAGAATCGGTAAGGGCACCAGGAAGACCTTTGATGCCGTCCCAATTGATTTGAAGACCAGTCGCTACCACCAGAGCGTCGTAAGAGACACTACGGCCTGAATTTGTGGTGAGAGAAGAAGACTCCGGTGCAAATGATTGAACGCTGTCAGATATATGTGTGATATACTTTGGGATTAGTGGCGCTAAGGGTTTGCGAAAATCAGTCTTGGGTCGCAGTCCAGAGCCAACGAGTGTCCTTGGAGCATCGTGGAATATCATCAGTCGTCATTGTTGATGAACTATAATAGTGCTTCAGTAAGGCAGTGCTCACCATCCCGGCTGACAGATGGGAAGTGAGTATAGCACAAGGATATCTGAATCTGTAACACGCACCTGATAATAGTGATACTCAGCGGAATCAATTATGGCTATGTCGCCACTATTCAAGCTTTTACCCGCAGCCTCAAAACGATTGTACAGTTGATTTGCGACAGAAAGACCACCGCTACCTATCAAAATTCAGAATACATGGAAAACAAATGACCGTGTTTGATCTGCACCTGCACCAACAACAATGATCTTGAACTTGTCAGAGGTTGCCGCCGAGCTGGCAAACCTCCGAGTGCAGAAGGAAGTTGCAGTCAGTCTACCAGCAGCCAACATGGAGGAGTGTGAGGATTTCCGAATTCATGGACTCGTAACTTGTAGCCAGCTTTATAACGTGTTTGCGCCATTCCGAATTCGCTCGCAATTATTCAGCCATGACACAAGCTCACGTGGGTCGTGTTTGATGCATTGGCAACTGAAGATGTCAGGCAATTAACAACCTTTCCTGTGGACGACTTTCACCTTCCAGCTGGTCTGGCCCTTCGAAGACTTGTATTATTATCCTCTCCTTTTATTTTCTATATCATAAATGTCCAGACGTCCCGGTGGCTTACCTACTGGCCCTAGCCCTCGTTCCCATTCCCGGCCTCGACGGGAGGAACATAATCGCTCTGATCGCGAACAGAGCTCTTCTCGTCCACTCCGATCACAGAAGTCAGCCTCTTCCCTCCCTCGCTCTCGCATAACTGAACCCAGGCGTGCGCCTCGGGCTCTACCAAATGATTATGAATCTAGACATCGCAGGTCTGACGATTCAACTTCCTCTTTATCTTCTGGAGCCTCTTCTCTTTTCGATCGAGTAAGAAATGGTGCAGCAAGCTACGCCTCCTCTTTTACAAGTATTGAGGGTGACGAAGAAGACGACAAGAATATTTCATTGAGAAATCGTCGCTTGGCAAGGTCATCTTCTCCTCAAGGTTTGTGTTCCATTTTTCTTTTGCAGCAAGCAGTGGAATGTTAATAACCTGAAAGATGTCCCAGATTCTACGGGAACTGGAGATGGTTACACTATCTGGAGTCGGGTTGCTTCAGCAGCCAGCACTTTGACGGTCAGTGTGAGCAAAGCCTGGACAACCAACATAACAACGTTTGCAGGCGAAGGTATTTTATTATTAGTATATTGTCTTGTTCCATATTTGTAATCTAACGTTCCTTATACTATAGAAACACCTCCAGGACAGGAGTCCCGACTGACCCGAGCAATGAAAGCCTATCATCTGGAAAAGGCCCGGGACCCCAGCGACCTTCCAGCATGGTTGTTTGAAGAACATGAAAGACGGCCTCTGCAGCAAGCGCACCGCCCTGAACGTTCTCGTCGTGATGTCGAAGAACGTGATTTAGTAGCTAGCGTTGCCGAGCCACCAAGACCACGCGGCCTTCGAGACATATATGATTCTGTCTCACGACCTGAACAACAACCAATCCCATCCGGACTACCCGTAGGAAAAGGTACTGATCGCTTAAAAGCACTTCGAGAGGCGAAACGGACTGTTGCTCTGGATCAGCGCACAGGTTCCAGGACGGAGCCAACTCCAGAGGGAAGACAGCGAGTAGGTTTACCATCTGGACCATCCCGACGACGCTGAGACGTGATACATTGATGGGAAACCAGGAGAGTGGACTTGTATACTTAGTTTTGAATAGTTTAGGGACACTTGATGTGATTGGTTAAATGATGGATAAAGATAGCTTTGCGATGTTTTGATTGATCAAAAAGCTGTCCGAGCAAGCCGATTGTTATTACGGTCTGAAAAGGCATGTGGGATCCCAGTGGATTCCACTACTTTGGGCATCAAAATGTTGCCATGACGCTTGACGTGTCCGTCCTCGATAAATACCTTCCCACTCGTATTTTCCTTCTCATCCTTCTCTCCTCCCTTTCGTTCTTCAGATCTTTTTTCGTCGAGTAGATCCTCGACCTTTTCCTTCTTTTTCGTTCAGTCTTGAGGTATTTGACCATCATCCTGTTCCTCTTTTTGTCCATACGTCTGATCCAATGTCTATAGATCACACTCTTTGAAAGAGACCCTCTGCAAATCCTCCAGGGAGGCCATTTTTTCTAGTTTTCAGTCCTACGACCATCACCACACCTCTACGGTTTAATTTACATTCTTTTCTACCATGGTTCTCATCAAGCCTTTGATTGGTGCTGCTGCACTTTTGTCCGGTTTTGCTGCTGCCCTTCCCCGTCCTGATAGTGCTGTCGGCGGCGAGGTCGCAGTCTCTGCCCCTAACGGTACTCCTATCACTGATACCGCTGAACTTGCCAGGTAAGCTTTAATATTCAATCTTGCTCGTACAAGGGTACTTAACGATGCCGCTTGAATAGCCAAACTGCTGCC
Source organism: Dendrothele bispora CBS 962.96 (assembly GCA_004369135.1). NCBI lineage: Eukaryota > Fungi > Basidiomycota > Agaricomycetes > Agaricales > Dendrothele > Dendrothele bispora. Next base: position 111,290 of record ML179327.1, read on the forward strand.
GAGGCTGCCGCTGCTTCTCAGACCGACTCAGCATCCAGCTACGGTTCCAGCGACTCTAGCAGTGGCTGCGGAAGCGAGGGTTGTGGTAGCGAATCTTCCTCATCTTCTTCCGGTTGTGGGGAATCTGGCTGTGGTGATTCCACTACCACTGCTATGATGTCCGAGTCGACCTCGGAATCGATGATGATGTCTGAGTCAATGATGACTGATTCCGTGATGATGTCCGAGTCGATGATGACTGAGTCTATGATGTCTGAGTCGACTTCTACCATGGCCTACTCAATGCCATCTTATGGCTCTGGTGGATACAACTGGCAAAACTCCGGTTACGACAACTGCGTTCAACGTGAGTAATAAATCTCTACCTGTATCGGCTATTCTGACAGTGCCTCTCGCACAATTTAGAATGCATTGCTTCTTTCGGCGCCCCCCCTGCTACTTACACTCCTCCCACTGCCACATCTGGTAGCGAGGGCAGTTCTGGATCCGGTTCAACTATCACCGTCATCGTTGCCCCTACCGCTGGTGTCTTGCGTTATATGCCTGCCTTTGTCAATGCTTCCGTTGGAACCACCATCGAATTCATGTGGGGCGCTGACAACCACACCGTCACTAAGAGTTCCGAGCTTTTGCCCTGCAACCACAGTACCGAGGACCCCTCCTTCATCTCCGGCGTTCAGAAGAAAGGATTCACCTTCACTCAAGTTGTCAACGATACGAACCCGACCTTCTACTACTGCGGTGTTCCTACCCATTGCCAGAAGGGTATGTTCGGTATCATCAACCCCCCCAGCAGCTTCGGTTCTCCCACCTCTGTTTCCGGTATGATGCAAAGCATGATGGACTCCAACCCAATGCTTGAGGCCTATGCTTCCTACTCTGTCAACGTTACTTCAGGCAAGCCTGGTTCCAACTGGGGTGGAAGCATTGCCCTTGACAGCATGCCCGACTGGTCCCACGAACTCATCGCCGAGAACGTCCTCTACACCCGTAACTTGCTTGCGATGAACCCCGAGTTCGTCAAGGATGATGGTTCTATCGACATGAGCACTTTCGGCTCCATGCCGCTTTCTATTCCCAATGACTACAGCCAGGCCCTCAACTCTGTTGGCTCCAGCGGCTCTGCTGGTTCATCGGACTCTTCTTCCACTGGTAGCCAAAGTACCGATAGCCAAAGCACCGACTCTGCTTCCCAGGCCGGGGCTACTCCAGGCAGCAACGGTGCCATCTCCGTCTCTTCTTCGAAGATGCTCGTCGCAGCCACCGTCCTGGTTGCCACCGTTTTCGCTCTCTGAGGGTTGATTTGATGCTCATGTAGATTTGCTTGATATCGGACATTTGTTGTAATGACCAGTCAAAATACTGTCGGACTCTGGTAGACACATTCATATACCGTTGCTTTTTCACGATGGACTGTTTTCTTAAATTTATTTGCTAGTGATCTCTCATACCATTTACTTTATTTTGCCCGCATCGAAGGATCTGCGTTTTTAGGTAGTCACTTAAAATGCAACTGAGACTAACCCTAACACCAAGAAGTGCTCTTTTATCAGGAAACAAATTAGATGATGTCAGGTACTCGTGCACCTTTGATATATGGCCGGTAGTAACCAAACCAGCCAGCATACATGCTATGGAGCTGGACACAGGTCTTCTGTACCAGATTGGTGGTACGCCTCTTGGAAACCTCAGCACATTATCGTGGTTGCCATAATTTCAGCTTTCGATTAACATATCGATGGATGCGTTTCAAGACAGATGTATCAGAGGATGGAACTTTTGGAAGGCATCCCGCTTGTAAGGTCCCACGTGCTATCTCAGTGACGCATCGCCACCATCCACCCTTCAGTTTTAAGCTGATACCTTTCCAACGCTCGTGTTCGCCCAGTGGCCGTCATGGCCCATCCTGGTCAAGATGCAAAGTTTTTCCAGCGTGGAAAGATCGAAGTTAGTCTGGTTTCTCGCAGCTAGCAATAATCTCATTTGCTGTCAGGAATTTCGCGCTGAACTACAGGCAGCGGAAGCCAAGGACAAGAGATTCGTCAAACGCAAGACGGTCCTGAAAAAGATAGTCGCAAACATTACAATGGGTACAGACAGTTGGTATAATTCTCTTCCTTTGACTCGTTTTTCACAACTAAACTCTGCCTCAAGTGTCGCCGTTATTCCCTGATGTGGTACAATGCTTGGGGACGCCTTTGCTCGAGATCAAGAAAAGTCCGTGATTTGTCCGTCACTGTTGCTTGATGCCAATACTCTTCTATAGTGGTCTACCTTTTCCTTGTCAGCTATGGACGCTCGAAGCCGGATCAGATTCATCTCGTCATTCCCAATTTTCTGCAGGTGCGCGTCGTACTCCCTCACAAACACCGCGTTCTGACAAAAATCTCAGGATTGTAACGACCGGAATCCACTTATTCGAGCTTTGGCCATTCGTACCATGTCATACATTCCTATCCCAGTCGTTACCGACTCTCTGAGCGACAACCTTCGCCATGCTTTGAAAGACAGAGACCCTTATGTTCGAAAAACTGCTGCCATCTGTGTTGCTAAGCTATATGCGGCTGACCCAAGGAGAGCCGAGAAGGGAGGATTTGTCGAAATGCTTCGGGACTTGATGCTTGACTCTAATGCCACTGTCGTCGCCAATGCTGTAGCTGCACTATCTGAGATAGGTGATCGTCAAGATGGCGTCACATTCAAGCTGAACCTCACTATCGCAAATAAACTCTTAGCTGCAATTCCCGAAAGCTCAGAGTATGTCGTACGATTCTTCTGAAATGAATGAAATTGGTGTACTGATGTTCTGCATCTATAGGTGGGGACAAATATATCTTTTAGACTCGTTGCTTCGATACGTACCCGAAAGACATGCAGACGCAGAACTTATGGCTGAGAGGATTATAGTCCAACTACAGCATGGTAATTCGGCGGTAATCCTCACCACAATCAAGGCTCTCTTATATCTGATGAACTACATGGAAAATCGGGAGCTTATTGATTACATATGTAAGAAGATGGGCCCGCCCTTGGGTGAGTAGCGCACAATTCCTGCTGCAGAATAAAAGATCTCACCGAAACATGGACCCCAGTGACCCTTCTCTCATCTGGGCCCGAAGTTCAGTATGTCGCACTACGAAACATTCTCCTTATCATTCAACGAAGGCCATCGGTGCTTAAAAATGACGTTCGAGTATTTTTCTGCAAATATAACGACCCTATATATGTTAAACTCGCGAAACTGGAGATCATGTATCGACTTGCGAGGGCTGAGAACGCTAAAGAAGTCTTGGCAGAGTTGCAGGAGTACGTCGTTACAGCTTGTGCTCACCCGAACAGACTAACAGACTGCTTCAGATATGCTTCCGAAGTTGATCTTGACTTCGTGAGAAAGGCTGTTCGCTCCATAGGACGATTAGCCATCAAGGTCGAAGCTGCCGCCGATGATTGTATCCAGGCTCTCTTGGATCTAATTGAGACCAAAGTGACATACGTTGTTCAAGAAGCCGTCATAGTCATTAAAGACATCTTCAGGCGATATCCCGGGCGATACGAAGGAATAATTCCCACACTTTGCGAGAATTTGGATGCACTGGATGAACCAGAACCCAAGGCGGCTATGATTTGGATCCTTGGACAATTCGCCAATATCATTGACAATGCAGACGAGCTCTTGGATGATCTGTGCTACACCTTCTTGGAGGAGAGCACGGAGGTATGTGGCCACCGTTGGTGAACATTTATTCTTTCTGACTCGAGGCGGCAGGTTCAGCTGGCCCTCCTTACGGCGTCGGTGAAATTGTTCATCTACAAATCACAAGCTGACAGGGCTAAAGAGCTCGTACATAAGATCCTTAAGTGGGCTACAGAGGAAGTAGACAATCCCGATCTAAGAGATCGAGGCTTTATGTATTGGCGTATGCTTGCAGTTAACCCCACTGTGGCAGGAGAGATAGTGCTCGCAGAAAAACCCGCAATCACTACCGATTCGGACCGGATGGATAGAGGGGCGTTGGACCAACTTTTGTTACACACAGGGACTTTGGGAAGTATATATCATAAAAACCCTGAGGCAAGTAGTCACAAAGCTAATCCTGCGTTGTTACTTATGATAAATCAGACTTTTATTCGAAATGCTGCCGGAAAAGCCCTGAAAGACAGCCCCGCACTCAACCCGCAGTCCCGTGCAGTTCTCGTACCTCTTATGCGTACACAACTTCCGCCGACAGCCGTAAATGTACCAGGTCCAGGCCCCGTAGAGCCAGCTTCTGAAAAGCCACCATCACCGACCAACGCGCCAGTTCCTCCTTCGAAGTCTGATTTATCAAACGAAGATCAGATCTCTTCGCCATCGTCATTACAAGAGACTGCTCCTTCTACAGATGATAAAGCGCTCACAGATCCGAATGACAATGATCCCTATTCCAACCTTGGCGGCGCTTTCGGGAACTATTTAGTTGATGCACCTCGTCCCATGACAGGTACTCAAGGGAGACATGGAGAGGACGAAGATTTGCTATTCTGAGCCCGATGTTTACGACTGTGGATCAGTGTATTTGCCAAAAACCCTGAATGTATGTACAACAATGGATAGACTCTTTCATGGCACTATATTATGTATGGACTGCGATAGTTGAGCAAACATAGATTTGGGTCGTAGTGAGTTGTAATGCTATTGATGGTTATGAATACCGTGTATAAAACTACAAATGACTTGTTCTTACCTCTCCGAGGCCGTACATTCGGCGATGATAACTTATACGAACTACCCTGGGATCACGCATATCCCCATCGTATGGTGTACCTGTGGGATTGTGTATGACTATTGGCGGCCGACCGGACTGTACGACGTGAATTGGAATGTTGTATGCTCGACTTAGAGCCAGGATTTCAGGTTCTCCTCCCCACACTGCTGTGTCCCGAATCGACAAACAATAAGACTCGAATTCCCGTTGACTCATCAGACCTTCTCTAGTAGCGCCAGGTCCATCTTCGCCGTTCGCAGACGGGAGAAAGGGCAGGAAATCATCGGGGTGCGAGTATATGTAATTGCAAGCAGTCAAACGGACTGTCGCGTAGTTTGCCTGAGATGACGGCAAGATTGAAAGTAAAGCAAGTTGGTCAGCCACTGCTGAAAAAAGACAATGGCCGTCTGGATTGATCTAGTTGTGGTCATTGGCAAATAGAAATTGAGTCGATAAGCATTGTGAATGGCCTGCCTCATATATTTGAACACCTAGTTCGTCACAGACTCGCTTGATATCGACTTCTTCCTGCTTTGCCTCCTTTTCAAGTCTAGCATCTTCGGCTGCATCGTTTGGAACATAAGAGCTTGCCAATTCGGCGGCTTTCTTAGCCTTGCAGCAGAGTCAATATCATGACGACCGAACTCTAACAGGGGCCATACTCACTTTTCGTGCCAAAAATCGACTCTTAGAATCCTTCTTTTGACTCTTTTCCGCTGCGTTAGCCTGTTGGTTAATTTCAATTTCTTGAAGCACTTTCGCTGACTCGGCCTGAACAGTCTGATCCTTAGAATCTAGTTGTGCTAGCAAGTCGTCCATCAGCTCGTCATCGTCGATTTCGGGTGAAGTACTTGGTTGAGATACAGGTGAAAAGGCTTTCTTGAGTTTATTTTTCTTCGAACTGCCCATGATGACGCGGATGAGGAGGAAGCGTTAGACGCTTGAATTCGATGTATCGTGAGATTCAGTAACCCGCGACACTTCTTTTTTGACCACTGATCATCCAATACTAGCACACATTCTGTACCGTTTGCTAGACCAACAATGACAGGTCCAACTCGTGTTCCTTTGCTTTTTGTCAGGATATACAATCGATCGTTTTTATATTTATCTGATTTGTTTCATAGGGTACAATGACTTTAGGACACACTGGAAAGAACGGTGTACGTATCGCAGATCCGAAACAATGTCAAGAGGTCCTGGATGCATTTTTCGACCACGGTCACAAAGAATTGGATACTGCAAGAGTCTACGCAGAAGGTACCACAGAACAGGTAAAGTGCTCACGATGGACATAAACGCACTCAATTCGAATTCTCTACCCTCTACCAAGTTGCTCGCGCAGTTAGATCTGAGGGATGCGACGATCGATACGAAGTGAATAATTTTTTCTAGTGTTCAAAAAACTTTTAATACTCATCACTGAACGATCGTAGAGTGATGCCTGTTAGACCGGGAGATCATGCGCCTGCAGCTCTTCGGTCAACTTTCATGACATCCCTGCGCGCTCTCAATCGTAGCAAAGTACGAGTCCTCTACTTGCACGCTCCAGACAGAAATGTTCCTTTCGAGGAGACTCTCAGCGAAATCAACAACCTTTACAGAGAGGGTTTGTTGTGAGTTGCTTCTAGTGGGTGGTCCGTTTTAGAATTTCGTTTGACTTCCCCAAACGACCAGTGAAATCTTCGGGTTAAGTAACTATGCTTCTTGGGAGGTGATCAATTTTTCATTTTCGTTGGGACCGGGGCTTATCGTTCTCGTGTCTTAGGTCGCAGAAATTGTCGGTATTTGTAAAGCGAATGGATGGGTAATACCAAGGATTTATCAAGTGTAACTACTGTCTCATTTGTGACTAGTAGTAACTCCCGAAACTGATCGGTTTCGACAGGATGTACAACGCCATCACTCGAGAGATGGAGGCCGAACTCCTTCCTTGTTGTAGGAAATTTGGCATACGGGTTGTCATATACAATCCTCTGGCGTAAGCATCTGACTCCCAGGGTTGCGATCTACTGACATCATCGTGTTCAATTTTAGTGGTGGTCTCTTTTCAGGAAAAATTACATCGGGCGATGATTTGGTGACAGCAGGTGGTCGCTTTGATAACAGCAGTAAATTGGGTCAGATGTACCGTGCCCGATATTTGAACCACAGTCATTTTGAAGCCGTCGAACATTTGCGGTCTGTGGCGGTAAGGAGTGCTGGGATACTAACACGATTCCGTTTAAGTATTGATCTTCTTATTTTAGGCAAAACATAACCTACGAATGACGGAAATTGCCCTGCGGTGGTGTCAGCATCACTCCTTATTGACACCAGAAGACGGCGTGATCCTGGGTGCAAGCAGTAAGGAACAGCTTGAGCAGAATTGTATTGATTCAGCCAAAGGTCCTCTGCCAGAAGAGGTGACTATGGCCTTAGACAAAGCTCATGCCTTAGCGAAACCCCACGCTCCTCTGTACTGGCGATAGCTTAGAACTTGTTATATCTATGTAGCACAGAGTACCATGATATTGGTCAGGCAGCCTGATAGCGAATAAATGACATTATGTTACTGACGATACCCTCGAACTCGCTCTACTTCGCTAGAGTCGGGGACTAAAGTGCTTTAGATCATTGTACTTAAGTACTGTATGTACACAAGTCCACAATCTGATCAGGGGGACCAGGGACAAGCGAAAGCATAGCCACTATTGAATTGCTCAGGAACACTCGATCACCACAGTTGCTTACTACGTTTACTGTCGAGATCTTCCGCGATGGATTCGAACGACCTCTTGTCCTTGGGGAAAAGGCTGTCCGAACTTCTCGTCAAACTCAATGAAGTAGACAGTGAAGATGATTGGCAACAGGTGGCAGTTACAGCCAGGATGTTAGCAGACGGTTTACGCGTCCGGGATGGCGCCGGTATGTGCGATGGTCTTTGTCTGTTGAGTATCTACCTACCGCTCTTTCAGTGGACAATCACACATTGCTCGGGAAGACCTCTCTCCCCCAGACCCTGAGTTCTCTTTACCAGCTTGCTCTTCATGGCTCAGCTATCCCCTCTTCAACGTACGCCCCACCTATCACCGAGATACTTCGAGTATCGGCGAATCTGTGTCCAGATCATGGTAAAAAATTCTTTCCCTACTCGTTAGCTTGCACTTATTCTAGCAGATGAAAACAGAGAGTTCTTTTTGGATGCTGGTCTTCCACGGGCCCTCGTATCTCTATTGGAAGCCTACGCAGAAACTGTCCCGTCTTTGCCTCCAGGCAAACCTTTACCTTTGTCTGTCCTAGGTTTGAAGGTCATCAGGACTGCGGTTGGCGTATTGTTGAATGCCAGTGTCGGTTATGGTACGAAACAAGCATTTTTTTTGCACCATTCACATTCAAATCAATATCCAGAGCCTGTCAAGCTTCGACTCATATCTCTCAACGCTGGAATGACCCTCCTTAGGTTATCGATCGCAATATATCCTTCAGGTTCATGGCTCGGAGCATCGGCCAAGGACAATGCGGAAGGAGATGAAGACCTTGTGGAGTCTTGGACCATTCGTAGCACTATCTCTGGTTGGGTTTGGCGAACTCTCCTTGAACTCAAAGATGTCAAAGACGAAAGTATGTGGCATTGTGCTAGAGTTCATCCCGTTCTGACATGACATTGGTATAGCCCTGCAAATATTCTCTTCCGTCACAGATGCTCTTCCGTTGCTCACTTCTGCTCTCATCCCTTTCACCACCCACATTACCGATGTCGAAGCAGCTATTTTCCCTCAAAACTCTGAAATGTTCTCCACGCTTCTTCAAGCAGACTTCGAGGTTTTAGAAGAATCATGCACGCAATTAGAATCTTTATCATTAGACGTGGAAGACGTACGCCTCTCTCT
>ML179328.1:0-13288 GCA_004369135.1 Dendrothele bispora CBS 962.96
GTTGTAAATACCGATAGAATGAAAGCTATAAAGCCTTCCAACGTCACGTAATCAAGATCGTACCTGATGACGGGTGACGTTAACACCGTAAAAAGGTTAATTAAGTACTCAATCTTTGCCGTAATCTCTCATAATCTCTCGTTGCCGTAATTTCTTATTGTCGGAATCTCATTGCTTTGCCGTAATCTCTCTGATTAGTTGAATCTCAATTCTCATCTCTAGATCTCGAAGTCGTCATGCAGCTTGCTTTTAAATGTTCGACAGGCTGTCCATGGTACTCACGTCTTCAATCCTCTCCAACACTCTGTGATGAACTTACCGATCAACAGTTATCCATATCTTTTTTGCGGAGGTCCCATCCTGATACAAGACAGCCAGTGTCAGAGGGGTTTCTACTCCCGTCTTGAATATTTGCAAGTAGTGCGTCTCACCCAACCTCCCCCCTGCAGCATCTCCTGACGCGTCTCCACCTATTTCATGCCCACAACTCACCAGATCACCATTATGCTACCTCCTACTGAACCCCAGTATAGCAATGTATCGGCCACTCATTGTGCACCGAGAAGTACGTAGTCGTGTTGGAATCGTCTCGACGTGTCGTCTTAATCATGCCCGAATCCAGGTCCTGGTGGAGAATACGGTGGATATGATGGCGCACCTCCTCCCTACAGCTATGGACAACAATCTCCACCAGATGCCCCAGGAAGCTCTGCGGCTGGACATTCTATGGAACCTCCTGATGCGGATCCTCAGTGAGTACCGATACATTCGACTATTCTACTATAGAGGTTGATGTTTTGTGTTACTCTTCAAGACTTCTGGACTGGTTCGCTGCAGTCGACACGGATAGTTCTGGACGTATCACTGTTCAAGATTTAGGTTGGTGCCTTTATAACATGCCCGCTCGTGCGTTTGAAGTCTGAATTGGTTTTGATGATTGTTCATAGAGATAGCGTTGATGGAGGGAGACTGGACTCGTGAGTTTTAACGGTTGGAAATCTGTGATTTCAAGCAACGCAGCCTGAACCCCCCGCGCTCGTTACTCTTTTTAGCGTTTAACATCGAAACGGTGAAGATGCTGATGTCCATTTTTGTGAGTCGCATTTTGGCTTTCTTTTGTCGCTTTCCTCTTAAACTCTCCACAGGATACGGACCGCAGTGGAACGATTGACTTCAACGAGGTCAGTCCAATTGTATATATGCGTTTGACTGAGATCGAAGTTCTGATGCATTCTCTCTCTCACGTGTAGTTTGCCAGCCTGTGGAAGGTCTGATCTTGGGTCCTTGCTCGTAATAGCAACTAACTAACGTACTTTACTCTTTTCGTTACTCAACAACAACAGTACATCGAAGACTTGCAGGACGTCTTCAGAAATTTCGACCATAACCATTCCGGTTCCATCGATGGTAGCGAGCTGGGGGAGGCTCTTTCTCAAGTCGGGTATGTATAAACATCCCCTTCCCTTCGACTTTTTTGTCGATCAAAATTAGATGAACGGGTTTACACTGACACTCTTACATCCACTCAATCGCACTATTTCATATACTCATGTTCCTACAGCTTCCGACTCCCTCATCATCTTCTTGATCTCGTTCAAAGAAAATATGGTAAGCCTACTTCCCTCGCGATTCTCTTGAAAATCTTTAATTGCGGACTCACCGTTAGATTCTCCTGTTTGTTAAAGGCACGACTACCGGTGGACATAACCAAACCGCTCCGACCATCTCTTTTGAGTATTTCATTCGTGCTTGCGTCGCTATCTGGCAGTTGAGCGAAGCGTTCCAGCAACTTGACAGTAGTCGGGATGGATGGAATTATGATCATTTTATGTATACTCTACTCACGCTTCTAAGAGCGGAGGCTTGAAGAAAGGAAAGAGGAATTTAGTGATGTGTAAACAGTATGAACAAAGAAATCGGGAGAAAAATAGGAGTGCTACTAAACTGGTTTTTAGTCAGGATGTCTCCTGTTTTTTTTTGTCCCCATCTTTCTCTCTTACAGCGCAGTGAAGAAGAATTTTTGAAATGTACCAGTTGTTTAAACATGCTTTTACTCTACCTTTTTATGAAAGTACGATATCATATCAATTGGACTGTCTGCATCTCTGGACCAGATTCGTTCGCATCATAAAACACTGACACTCCATAAGACCATCTTAACAACTACGCGGCCGGAGTTTACGAAGGAATCGTCTTTACCATGCAACTTTGAAGCTCGAGTCGGTCAACGATGTGGTCCTGGAAGACATCGACTTTTCGGCCCGGTAACACTTCAAGGTTGCCCGTTTCACAACCGGCCTCGTTAATTGCGTTGGCCCACTTTTCTTCATCCTCATAAAGGGTCCGGGTCACTTCTTATTACATAGTCATCCTCTTTGAGTCAAAATATTCTCGAACGAAGTAGACTATGTATAAGATCCCCGTACAATGTTGTAAGCCTTTATGCCATTCGCAAGATTTTCATGTTTGTGTCAAACAAACTACCTCAGTATTATGGTGAAATTTATCATACTATGTTCAAAAATCACCGTGGCTCTTGCTGAAGTTTTCTTTCCGTGACGGCTGATGTTCAATTCTGTGAGTTGTGAAACCAACTGGGATGAACTATCTGTTACAGCAAGTTGCAAGACGATAAGCAGTCCTTCTAGAAACCACACCACTTTGAGAATATAGTCTCGGCCCTTTGTATCATTCTGTTCCTCAGTCGCAATATCTGTCCCAACCTGCCGACTACAAACACAAAACTTACAGTAATTTTCTTGGCTTCCTGTATAGCTGAAAGCTCGGGGTTTTTTTGGAAATTGTAGAGTGCAAAAAAAGGTGAAAGATTGAATGAACAATCACCATTGTTGAGACCTGAGGGAGCAACTCCTGCGTGACAGGAGCGATTACCTTTCCTCGCTTTTGCTCCCGACACTCCCAACTCACGTCTAAAAAACCTGTGATAAATGAGGTAAGGGGCATGCAACTGTGGTGACATTGTCAGTGCATTAGGTGTAACGCTAAAGAAAAGATTGCCACATTAAGTACATGGTCATGAATAGTCACCATCTGGATTTCGATTCCCGCCTGAGTGGATATCGTTTTGCGCAACTTGCCATAAATCAAAATTTGATAGAAGAAAAACACAGGGAGGGAACAGACATAAATGGTACGAATCGGGTAACGACGTCGACGAGGAACTGATACGAAAAGAACGAAAATATCTCAAATTTTTGTAATCCAGATGTCGAGACGAAAACTTACGAAGGAAGGAAAGCGCTAAAGGTCGATATATAAGAAACACTCACTGCAGTGACGGGACGACTCCGACTTTGTTCCGCCGACCGATAAGATGATTGTCGTTCCAAATCTAAGTATGTTACGTCCCAAGATTTGACGAGAATTTAATGTGAGAGTACTCTAGTCCACCAATCTGTTGAAGACATCCGAGTTTGCCTTTTGTCGATTAGAATTCGATGAGAATCAGCTCATCCATTTAGGCACCAATAATTGGCAGGGAATTGAGTCACCCCAGATCATTGAAACATATCAAAACATATACTTACAGACTGATGAGTACAAGACAGCTACAGAAAGATCCCCAGTAAGTAACAACCCTCCAATAGGATCGAGAGAAGCGGGTGATACTCCTGTACTCAGTCCTTGGCTTATCAGCGATTCAAGCGATCGAACCAGCCGCCCTCTGTAAGACTTTAATGATAGTCGAGCTTCGCCGAAAGGGTGATCAACTGTCATCACTCTTCCCGCGAACGACTGGCTCGAGTCTATCCATGGATTTGATCGTTTCTTCATTTCGCCCTGAGCGAATAAGCTGTGGTCATCTCTCGCACCAACACACGAAGGGTCTGGTGGTCATCGCTCATCTTGTCCACCTTGGTAAGTAGTTAAAGCATTGAAGCGAGCTCCTAGTTGATGACATACTTGGTTACCCGTCTTGCACTTGCGTTTTGCTTTCTATTTTGACGTGAGCTCTGTAGAGACAACGAGGCCGATGACGTAAGCGCGGTGACTCCAGACCCGGTTTTGCCCGAGGGACCGGCTGGGATAGAGAGTTGGAGGAATAGAAGGTAGTGTTCTACGTCTTCGGGGAGTGCGAGAAGTGGTCGGAGGTATGGACGATACGGTAGGGAGACCATCTACAGCTGTAGGCAACACGGAGTCGTCCGGGTTGCCATAGATATCCGTTTCATCCGCATTGTCTAGAGACAGGGTGCGCGAGGGAGAATTGTTGGGCAGACTTCGAGGGCGTCTGGAGTCAGCCATGAGATGATTTGTGGGCTAGGAGGCTGGGGAAAGAGAGAGGAGCCTGATGTGAGGTATGGACCGAAGCGGCGACGGGTTGTGCACGATTTTGCGTAAGGTTTGGACCGAAGTGGCGACGAGTTGTGCACGGTTTTGCACCAAGTGGGTAGTGTCGATGTCTAGAGCACCGAAATGGCCAAAGACAGTGTAGTGAGGTAGAGGAGCAGTGAAGTCTCCGTGTCTCAAACCGAGACCGAAGACTAATGTTTCCACCGGTAAAAATGACGAAAAGTGCGACGATGTCTAGAGCACCGAATTGCCCAGAGACGAGCTGCTGACCGAGTAGCGAAGCAGAGCAGTGAAGTCTTCGTGTCTCAGACCGACTTGCGAGACCCGACGACTAACGTTTCCACCGACTCAAATCTCAAAAAAAAAACTTCTTTTTCCCCCTTCAGGTCCGACCAGTGGGACCAGTGTATAATTAGAGTAGAGTACGAGGAGCGTAGAGACAGAGGTTCTTTTTTTTGCGGTTGGAGATGATTGTCCGTTGAAAATCGCGTCAGAGGCTTATTTTTTCTATATTCCTCGTTGCCGACTACGTACAACGATAACCTTGCTGATTATTGGGGCTTCGTTATTGAGTTCACGTCTACAATACATAGTAATACCCCAAGGGTCAGTGGCATAACTAAGCGGGTATTGTTTACATCGACGCAGACCTATTTCACGGACAGATAAGATGCCATCACTTCGCGTTGTTGCCGCGAGGTTGTGCCTCCCGCTGTTATGATCTCATGATGGAGGGGGAAGTTATCCGAGTTTTCCCAGAGCTTGAGAAGTAATCGCATTCTTCTTCGCTCGTGACCTGTCCATATATAGTAGAAACTATCAAGAATCATGATGACAAACCATAGAATCACCTCAACAAAAATCGGAGACTGTACAGTGTATACAGTTTCAATGTCGGTCCGTCTAGTTCCTAAAGCCGAAGGTTGTGAAAAAGATCTAGACAATTTACGAAACCGAAGGATGGCTGGCTCTTTTTTTGACTACTGACATATCAGGATGTTGTAAAGCTACTCTTTGTGCAGGGCATACAGTGCTGAATCTCGATTGCCTTCATATCAGAGATCCCAGTAGAGTTCAAAGTCGTCATGCGTCAGCAGCTTGCTTTTAAATGTTCGCCAAGTTGTCCATGGTGCTCAAGTGCTTGCCCCTCATTCCTCTCCAACACCACTGTCTGCTATGAATTCACCAATCAACCGTCCATGTCTTCTTTGCGGAAGTGCCATCCCGGTGTGGTGCAGCCGATGTCAGAGCGCTTTCTACTGCCGTCCTGAACATTTGCAAGCAGTGCGTCTCACCCAACCTCCCCCTTGCAGCATCCCCTGACGCGTCTCCTCCTAGCGCATGCCAACAACTCACCAGAACACTCATAACATGAACATGATTGTTACGCCACCTCCTGCCGAACCCCAGTTTAACAGCGTGTCGGCCATTCTTTTTGCACCGGAAGGAGGTACGTGGTCGTGTTGGACTCGTCTAGACGTGTCGTCTCAATCTCACACCCGAATCCAGAGTGTCCTGGTGGATGTGAGTCTCCGGGTGGGCCTCCTCCTCCTGGCAGTTATGGGTACGGAGAACCGGGTGCTCCAGGAGGCTTTGCCGCTGGACGTCCCATGGGACTGCCTCCTGGTGCAGATGTTCAGTGAGTACTAATGAATTCGACTATCCTACTTTAGAGGCTGATGTTTTGTATTGCTCTTCCAGACCTTGGAACTGGTTCGCTGCAGTCGACACGGGCAATTCTGGACGTATCACTGCTCAAGAGTTGGGTTGGTACCCTTTTTCGCTTTGGCATGCCCGCTCGTGCGTTTGAAATCTGAATCGATTTTGATGGTTTTCTATAGAGAGAGCGTTGATGAATGGAGACTGGAGTCGTGAGTTAGACGTCTGTGATTTAAACAACGCAGCCTAAATCCCCCACACTTGTTACTCTTTTAGCGTTTGACATCGACACGGTGAAGATGCTGGTGTCCATTTTTGTGAGTCGCATTTTGGCTTCCTTTCGATTTCCTCTTAAACTCTTCACAGGTTATGGATCGCAGTGGAACGATTGGCTTCAACGAGGTTAGTCCACTTGTCGATATATGCTTTTGACTGAGATCAAAGTTCTAATGCGTTCTCTCTCTCTCTCTCACGTGTAGTTCGCCCGCTTGTGGAAGGTCTGATCTTGGGTTCTTGCTCGTAATAGCAACTATATATCACTGATGGACTTGACTCTTTTCATTACTCAACAACAACAGTACATCAAAGACTGGCGGAACGTCTTCGGACATTTGGACCGTGACCATTCCGGTTCCATCGATAGTGGCGAGTTGCGTGAGGCTCTTTCTCAGTGCGGATATGTATAAATCCCCTTCCCTTCGACTTTTGTCCATCAAAAATTGATGAACGGGTTTGCATTGACCTCTACAATCGCTCAATCGCACTAACTTATATACCTATGTCCCTACAGCTTCCAACTCTCCGCTCAACTTCTCAATCTCGTTCAAAGGAAATACAGTAAGCCTACCCCAACTTGCCTCGCGATTCGTTTTAAAATTCGATTGTTGTGGACTCGCCGTTAGATCCTCCTGTTAAAAGCATGACTACTGGTGGACGATACCAAACCGCTCCGGCCATCTCTTTTGACCGTTTCGTTCGTGCTTGCATTGCCAGCAAGCAGTTGAGCGAAGCTTTCCAGAAACTTGACAGTGATCGGGATGGATGGATTCAGATGACTTATGATCAGTTTATGCATACTTTACTCACGCTTCCTTGAGCGGAGGCTTGAAGAAAGGAAAGAGAAATATGGTGATGTGTAAACAGTATGAACAAGAAGTTGGGAGAATGTACATAAATGTTTTTAGTTAGGATGTCTCATTGTGTTTTGTTTTTGTCCTCGTCTTCGTTCTTTTTCTCTCTTACCACAAAGGTGAATTTGAAATGCACCAGTTACTTTTACTCTTTTTTGGTTATGTTCTTGAAAGTACGATATCCTATCAATTGAGTTAGCCGTCTTCACCTCCGGATCCGATTCGTTATCATAAGTCGACGCGGATGCTGGCGCTAGCCGTAAGACCATCTTAACAACCCTTCTAAGTTTGGGCGGATCCCGACCCCGTGAGATATCTAAGTCGACCAGACGAAACTGACCAGGTCAGTTACCTAGGGTAATGCTTTCATTAAAAAAAATAATCCTCCTACTCCCAAAGGATTCAGGTCACTTACTTACTAATACTCTTTGAGTTGACAGCCGCAAGTACCAGTCCTTCAGTTTTTACTTAGTACTCAAGAACTTTGAAATAGTAACAACGGAAGAACTTCCAAAGTTCTTAAAGTTCTTCAAGATGACATCCTCAGCGTAAAATTCACACGACATCTTAGTTCAGACGACATATGTATTGACAACGGTTATAACCTCTTATAACGTTAGAAGCTCGTAACTAGTTTCAATGAAGAGGTAGAAGTGGGCCATCGTTGCGTGTGGTAGATACGAGGCCCTCATTTTTTATCTAACAACAGGATGAGCACGCACCGGTAATCCCATGGTCCAAGGCTTTGGACTACAGATACTATGGGTAAGCAAGAGAGAAATCTTGAGGTCTGCTATCCAATAGATTTCGGGGGTTGACAATTCGAGGGATGCTCGATTGAGAACATTGCGCGGCGTTGGAGATTAAGATGGGTCAAAAGTAGAGGTGACGTAGCAATGGTAGAGAAAGCTGCTGGAGAAGCAACAATGCCTGAGTAGCAACGCTAGAGAGGCAGCAATGGTGGAGAAGCCGCAATCCGGTCTGTACGGAGATGTTGGTGGTATTGACACAGCCACTCGCCCCTCGTTCCGTGAAGAAGACGGGGAGAGAAGCTAGTGAAGAAGAGAACCTTAACCTTCACGCAGCCAGGGAAAAGTGACCATATCAAATTGAACTGACGTTCACTAAAAGAGGCTTGGGACTCGGGAAGGGCTCAGTACTTATAAACCAAAATCATTGGAATCAGAACCACCTCTTCCTTCTCGAGAATACACATAATAATGCCCTCGCCCAACTCTCCTTTTTCTTCTAGTCAAACAAGACCAACTCATGGTGGTGACTCGTCCACAGTACCTAGGAGTCTCCTGGAAGCGGTTTGTATTGCGAATCGGATACAGGACATGGTAAAGGTTAGTCCCTCTTGTGCTTCTGGCTTGGTAGTTTGCTTGCTTCCCTGACCAAAAAAGAAAGAAAGGAGCTGACATCGAGAAACATCTGTTATACAGCTGTGCACTGGGTGGAGAAACTTGCTTTGAGAGCAAGTAGAGTGGTCTCGTCCGCAAAGGAAGAGTATCTTCAGATTAGGAAAGAATGTTTGGAACGAGGGGAAAGGGGTGGAAGTACTAGCAGTGATGATGTGGATTTGAAACTGGCATTGGCGTTTGGAGACTGTTTTGGGGATTTACTTGAGTTAGTTTTCTTCACCTGCCGGTGAAAATTGACTGACGTTATCTCGGGATTAGGCACTTGAAGAACCTCGAAAGGGATCTGGGAACTTACGAAAGACAAGATGACGTTACAGCATTCATGAACAAAGGGAAGGACTTGATAATGCACCATTATGAGAAACTGAAAGCTTGGAAGACCGAGTTCAGTGTGCGCATCGCAATGTGAAACCGCTAGGAATAAAACCTGGACTAAAAATGTTATTTATTACCAGCAGGTCGCAGCTATGAAGGTTGCACGAATGTTGAGAGACAGTAAAGAAACGATTGGCACGGAGAACGCCAATGAAGCCACCAGCAATAGGACGAACTCGGGCACGACATTAACTCCTGGACCGGCAAATGTGAGAGGCAATAGTCAGACAGTTACTACAACTTTCTCGTCCTCCACTATTTCAAATGCCGCGTTTAACAATTGCGGAGGAGATAATATTAACACCTCGAATGATCATAGCGTGAACATTACGATTATAAGAAAGGTGGTGAACCATTACCATGCTGTAAGTCTCTCTCGAGAACACACATCCGCGTCAGGCTGACGAGAGGCTAGATGGGTGCGTATCAACAAAAATGGAAAAAATTGGGCGGGTTCCTGCGAAGGCTCCGATCTGAGTGTTCTAGGGATCTCAAAAACGTGGTTAACGATAAGGGTGAAAAGATAGTTTGTTAAGACCGACATCTCGTGTATACATATGATTTTTTTGACTTTGTAACGAAATAAACGGCGTCCGGAACGTTTGGCTCGCGCGAAAAAAAATACTGAAGGGTAAGAAGAAAGGCTAGTGCAGCTTTACATCATCGAGGTTCTGGTCATATTTGAGGCAGCGAATGGTTGGAGTTCGGTGAAAAAATGGCTAAATATTAGTTTTTCAAGCAATAAAGAAAGTGGAGATGCTGGATTCTGGGCAAAACTGAAGGCCAGGAAGATGGGAGCCGAAGTCGAACAAATCAACTATTTGTGAACGTTTACTTACACTGTTTCGGTCAATTATTTGAATGCCTTTGCTAAGGTCGTGATTGGTTCCAGACATCTTGTAGTTGTACACACTATGCGCTCGTAGATACTCTACAGATCTTGTATTTGCAAATTCTTGTACATTCTGACTCCAAAGTCTCCTGGTCCTTCTCTCTTTAGTACAGCATCACCACCTGGAGGATATGGGGCTCCTCCCGGCAGCTACGGGCAACAACCTCTACTGGGGCTTTGCGGCTGGACATCCTATGGGACCGTCTCCTGGTGCAGATCCTCAATTCATTCGACTATTCTACTACGAAGGTTGATTTCGCAGGCTTTGGAACTGGTTCGCTGCAGGGACAATTCTGGACGTATCACTGCTCAAGAGTTGGGTTGGTACCCTTTCCACGTGCCCGCTCGTGCGTTTGAAATCTGAATCGGTCTCGATGACTGTTCGTCGAAAGGGCGTTGATGAATGGGGACTGGACTCGTGAGCTTTAACGTTTAGAAATTGTGATTTTAAACACCCCGCGCTCGTTACTCTTTCAATAGCGTTTGACATCGACACGGCGAAGATGCTGATGTCGATTATTGTGAGTCTTCGATTTCCTCTTAAACTCTTCTCCTTGTTCCACAGGATACGGACCGCAGTCAAACGATTGACGACTCACGAGGTTAGTCTACTTGAGATATGTGAGTTTGGCCGAGATCAAAGTTCTGATGCGTTCTCTCTCTCTCACGTGTAG
This sequence comes from Dendrothele bispora CBS 962.96, assembly GCA_004369135.1. Taxonomy (NCBI): domain Eukaryota; kingdom Fungi; phylum Basidiomycota; class Agaricomycetes; order Agaricales; genus Dendrothele; species Dendrothele bispora. The sequence goes on from ML179328.1 coordinate 10,469, forward strand.
TTTGAAGGTTTGATCTTGGGTCGTTGCTCGTAATACTAATAGCAATTTTCACTGAGGGACTTGACTCTTTTCATTACTCAAGCAACAACAGTATATCAAAGACTGGTAGAACTTCTTCAGACATTTCGACCGTGACCGTTCCGGGTCCATCGGTGGAAGCGAGTTGCGGGAGGCTCTTTCTCAATTTGGATATGTATAAATATCACTTCCCTTCATTAGGGACGCTCAAAGTTGACGAAAATACAGTATGTACACTTGTATGAACGAAAATACAGTATGAGCCTTTGATTACATAAAGTCACTCTAATCCTGAGCGTGACACACTGGCAACTTCTCATTGACTCGGACAGAGCATGCCTCAGACAACTACGTTCCGTGAGCATGTTTTGACTGTCTACCTATTTCTCATGTCTACAAGGGACCAGTTTATGCCCCTGGACTTTCAGGACCATCTCCGTCAATTCTGTTTTGATACAACAGTCCTTCTTGCTCTCCTTCAGACTCGGTATCTCCAACCACGTTATCGCATCCCCAAGTACGGCAATCTACACACCCTGGCCTGGGCATATGCTGAAAACAGCTGGAGCCAGAAGCGCTTTGTTGATATGCTGCGTGTTACTCCCAGAGTTTTCAATTTCTTGCTCACCTTGATCGAGAACCATCCCGTGTTTTTTAACAACTCAAATACACCACAAACACCTGTCGAACAGCAGCTTGCTGTTACTCTCTACCAGTTGGGTCACTATGGGAATGCTGCATCCTTAAGGAGTATAGCCCGGACTGCCGGTGTTGCTGAGGGATCTGTACCTCTTTTCACAGAGCGCTGTTTTACAGCCATTGAGTCTCTTCAGGAAATTTTTGTGCGGAAATTAACGAGAGAAGAGAAAGAGGTAGAGAAGTGTTGGATAGATGAGCGGCTTGGGTTTAGAGGGACTTGGAGGGAGGGCTGGGTTATGTATGATGGTACCATAGTCCCACTGTTTCGCAAACCTGGGCTGAATGGTGATGCATACTTCACTCGTAAATCAAACTATGGCTTAAATCTTCAGGTATGAGTTTATTTGAAGGTGGTTCTGAGATTGATCATTGACCGTTTTGCTTTGTAGATTGGGAATGTGCCGTCAACTCTGTGTATTGTTGACTATGCACATGGTCTAACTGGTTCGGCTCATGATGCAAATGCTTTCCAGTATACTGCTGCCTCTGTGCATGCTGACTGGTTCTTTGAAGGTGACGAGTTCGCATGGGGTGACTCTGCCTATGGTGTTACTCCTCGTATGATATCTGTTCACAAGAAGCCTGCAAGCCAGATCTATGAAAACTCGAAGTTTGACACAGCTTTGTCCAGACTTCGGGTGGAGTCTGAGCATTGCTTGGGTAGCTTGAAGGGTCGTTTTCAGTGTCTCAAAGGGCTTCGTGTGGGAATTGACTCAAAGGAACAACATTATCAGGCCACTCGCTGGATGACAGTCCCTATCATTCTTCACAATATGATTCTAGATGTGGAAGGTGTCACCTTTCTGCTCAATCATTTGGAGGAAGCAGCTGAAGGGGATACCCATATTGGTGATGATGGTGGAGATCACGCTGGTGGAGATGATGAAGAGGCAGGTGAACAAAAACGTAGAATTCTAGTGGCCGAGCTCATGGCATATAGGGAAGCTTGTGGTCGGAATTAGTAGAAACTTTAAACTAAGAGTATCTAAAAGTAGCTAGAGCTGTTCTACGTCGTCGTCATCCTCAGCTAATTCTTCTGGCCAATCAGGAGTTTCCCGACCATTTCCATGCAATGGAGACTGCGGAGCTGGGGACGAAGACAGCTCAACCCGACGACGTTTCATGGGACGAGTTTCTAGGTCTCCGTTCATACGCTTCAATTCCTTACGGTATGAGCGTGGAGTCCAAATCCCTGCCTGAAACTCCTGGAACAATTGCGATCGCTGCTCCTGTTTCCGCTTTGCCTCCCGCTCCTCCTTGTGCATCTCAAGACCCTGCTTGTGAAGGTTCACCAAGTCCTCGAGAACACCACCTGACTTTTGCTGACGAATTGGCGTAATGTTTTGTGCAGCTTTGTCGATGGCCTCACGAGAATATGTCGATGATTTGGGACCTCTCTTTTACAGAGGCCTGAGAAGACACAGGAGCAGTAGCTTGTGAAGCTGGAGTGGACGGAGGAACCAAGACACTAGTCGCTGCCACTACGGCATGGGCAGGTTGTTCCGGCTGGACTTGTGGAGTAGGATGAACGTCGTCCACATCGAAGACCGGAGTTTCATGAGCATAAGGTACTGGTGGTGCAGCAGGAGGAGGGTTCGAGATAGCAAGTAACACCGGGTCAATGTTCTCATTGCTAATGGAAGCAGAGTCACGTGGCTGGATCCAGACAGTACGAGCACCGTTAGGGCCAAGTCCAGTAGTTGCGACAATAGGAGTGACATTCGGACGAGTGGCAAAGAACTTGTGGAGCTGGGAAAAAGAGGGGCCCACCGTTTGCAAAGATCATCTAGAGTAAAGGTAACCTCAACAACATTTTTTTCAAAAAAAAAAATACATACCCCACAGATTAACAGCTTCGTCCCTCGTATTGGCATCCGGACCATCGGCACCGACATAGAAAGGAAGTTCGACATGTTGAGAACCTTCCTCAGTACGCAAACCACCACCAGTTTGACGAAGCTCGGATGCCATCTCGTTGTACTTGTTTGTGAGCCTGTATATGCAACAGAGAGCTGTTAAAAGAGCGGACAGAGTTGTATAGAAATGAGACCGACGTTTGGATCTTGCTCTTGATTTTTTTGCCCAGTTCTACCTCCTCTGCCG